>ML810947.1:27947-61844 GCA_009831015.1 Picea engelmannii
TGTGCTCCTTCTTCACACATGAATCACCTTCAACAACAACATCCATAGCAACTCCAGCAACAACGACCACCTCATCTCTTCTCTGTACCGTGTATATATGGCTTTTGTGCATCTTGTGCATGCAATATTTTCCATTCCTCTGCATGCTCATCCCGTGCCAATCTCCTCCACATCTCAAGTGCTATGCGTGATCATTATCATGACTCTTCAGCTTCTCTAGCAGTTTTCCCATGCATTCAGCATCACTGGATGTCATGCTGAGATTCCTCAGCCTCTTTGGTAGTCGAGACTCTTCGTCTTCTTTTTCGTAGACGAGCTTATCCTTTTTGTTTTCAGCTACAGACTTCAATCCCCTTCCATCTGTCAATTGCCTATATCAATAATCCTCAATCCACTAGAATATGCCTTGACACTCTTCATCTTCTTTGGCGATCACACTTAGTCCTCTTTGAGTCCTCTGGCAGAGATCATCATTTATTTTAGCTGTTACACTGAGATGCACAAAAGTAGCCCTTCAATCTTGTTCAACTTCTCCTGAACCGTTGGATTAAGAATAAAGAATCTTGTGCTTGCTTTTCCATTTCGTAATTCGGCATTTCGGGATCCCTGTGGTGAAGCTTAGCACCTCTAGCTTCTTCCTCCATCTCCCATCGATGTGCCCAATGGATGTGACCATGCGCTTATGCATAAAGAACTTTCGCGATTTTGCATTTAGTGAATCTGGAGATGAGGCATCTCGACTCTCCAAGTCGTGATCCCTAAAACCCCGAAATGGAGCTTATCTGAACTGACTCCTTCCCTTCTCATCACCATAGGCTATGCCAAAAGGCACTCCATATTTCACGAGTTTCCACACCATGCTCCGTTGACTCCAAGTCAGTGAAATTCCAATCTCTTGCCACTTGTCCTATGATTTGATGGTTCAGATCTAATCTTGATTCAACAGCTCAGATCATATTGCGATTTTGCATATTGCTATTTTCGCATTCTTGTGGTTATGTTTCTTGCCTCTCCAAGTCGCGATTTTCGAAACTCCAAAATGGAGTCGGATCAATGGTCCATATCACACCTTGATCTGATGGCTGCGATTAAATCATGATTTTGCATATCATTGTTCCTAAGATGGAGGTTCTCGTCACTCCAAGTCCCGATAGGAGAAGCTCCAAGATGGAGCTCAGATCAATGGTCCACGTTCTTGGTGATCCGACGGTCCTGATCTTTTCGCGATCTCACATCTCGTTGTTCCTTATATGGAGATTCTCATCACTCCAAGTCATGATAGGTGAGACTCCGAGATGGAGCTCAGATCAATGGTCCTCGTTCTTGGTGATTTGAAGGTCCTGATCTTTTTGTGATCTCGCATCTCGCTGATCCTTAGATGGATATTCTCGTCACTCCAAGTCATGATAGGTGAGACTCTGATATGGAGCTCAGATCAACGGTCCTCATTCTTGGTGATCTCATGGTCCTAATCTTTTCATGAACTCGCATCTCGTTGATCCTTAGATGGAGATTCTCGTCACTCCAAGTCGCGATTCGTGAAACTCCGAAATGGAGTCTTTGACTAGCTCTGATCTTTCGCCACGCATCCTCTTGATCCAATGTTCCATAACTGTCCTTTCTGACGTGGTCTGCCATATTCACCTCCTGGATCTGACGGCCTAGATCGCACCTTGATCCAATGGCTAGGATCATTTCGCCATTTCGCATTTCGCCACTTTTTTGGTGAAGTGTTTCGACGCTTCAACTCCACTTCGCGATTTCCCCACTTCACGATTTCGCCACTTCGGTGGTGAAGTGTTTCGACACTTCAACTCCCGGTATCCGAAATTATAAAATGGAGTTTACTCTTCCATTATCACTGCGCTGTTGATCATGCTGATCTTTGCTATCATTTTTCTTGCCATCAATGACAAGCTTACTCCCAACTGTAAACCTTCCAACACTCTGCCATGTCATCTGTATGGTTGTACTTCCTGTATAGTCAGCTGCCATGTGGCACTGTATAGACTGTGCAGTCAACATTTTTTTTGCCTGTTTGGAAAAATGTATAGACCGCGATATCTTGAGAAAATGGCATTCATTTTATCCCATTCAAGTTGTGTTGGGTTCGTAACGTCGATGCCTACGCACACGTCCATTTTGAGGATATTCTAAGCACTTTGATTTTTAGGCCTTCTTGGATCCAATCTAGTCCCAAGATCCAATTATGGATCACAAAAACATCCACATCAGTTATAGAGAATGAAGAGAAGCACTCGAGGTTGCTAGAAAATAAGAATGAATAAATTAGAAAGAGTTATGAAGAAGTACTCAAAGGAAGGAATCATGGTCAACCAGAATCTAAGAAAACTATTGAAGATACATCTTCAAGAAGACCATTCATGCTCAAGCCACAAAGAAGCTTCAATCATGATCATGATCAGTCAAGGAAGAAATTCAAAAGGAATACGCCACAAAGAAGATCATTCACTCCCACGTATGCAAATTTCTTTTATGGTCATTGTTTTTATTGTACTAATTTTGTACATAAGGTTGTAGATTGCAGGGATTATAAAAGAAATGTTCAAGCAAGAAGTGCATGTGTGGCCTCACGTAACATTCAATATTACAAATGTCATAACTATGGACACATAGCTAGTGATTGTACAAGCATGATTGATACTTCCATGAAAGATGACGCACATGCGCCAACCCCGGGCACATTCGCTTCCACCAGGACCTTCTTTTTCTTAGGAACGAAGAGCTAAATTGCTTCTTCAATTCCCTGTCGGGAATTCTTCACCCACAACGAATCTTCACTGATCTCCCTTAACGGTCGGGAAATCGAAATTCACGATTTCGTGAATTCTATGTTCGCGTACCTTATGCATTACGATTCCCCGAATCCCGATGCGGGTCAATCACTGACTTTCTCCAATTTCATCGGAGTTCTCCCTATCGGGAAATCGCTACTCACGATTTCAACAATCTGAATTTCCAAACTCCGAACCCCGATGTGTCGATTCCCCGATACATGTGTGGATTTGACTTCTCCACCTTCTGTCCTTCTATCGGAAATTCGGAATTCGCGGGATCGCGAATCCTGATGCCAAAGGATTTGGGACTTACCTTTTCCCGATCCACGATAAAGCACGCCACCTGTCTTCCACTAGCTCTAACTGTGGCCTACACGACTCCTCCATCGGGATATCTCTCTTCGCGACTTCAAGCTACAAGTTTCCTCTACTCTTACAAATCCCGATTCTCCGATCCCCGGCTCCTCGGGATCTCCTGACACGCGTCCCACACAATCGACGGTTTTGAGCCTATCGGGATATCGCTCCTCGCGATATCACAATATTTGTTGCACAAACTTGGGGCTTCACCTCGCGAATCCCCGATATGCGATGTCACGTGTGGATCAGACGGTCCCTGTGACTCTAGATTGACGACTCTACTTCCTCCTGAGCTTCGAACCTCTGAATGTTCGCGCCGTAATCCCCTTGCACCTTTGCAAGATCTAATAGTCCTCGGATCTTCATGAAATCTCTCTAGGAGATTTCAACCATCCGTCATTCCTTAGATGTTTCCTGCGAGATGAAATCAAGTGCTTCCTCCACGAAGACTTGTTCAACCTCTCGCCAACATGTGGCGCTTCTCTCAGGGTTTCAACAGCAGTTCCCTGCACTTATCCTTCCATGATATTGAAGGCTTATTCCTCCTGAGCTTGTTCTCGACTTCACAAGTCCTTATGAGAACTCCTTGCACGCACTCCTTGCGGAAAATCTTCAACCTTATCTAAGTGTTGAAATCGTTCGACTCTGCGCAACTCCTGCAGCAACAATCTTCAATACCTTTGCTCAGAATCGCAACCCTGAGACTTTCCCTTGGCCTGGGCACTCCTTGCATGGCTCTGTGCCTAAATGCACTTCGAGGAAATGAAAACAAAAGTTACCTCTAAGGGAACCCTTCTGTCGATGCACTACTTGCGGACAAATTCGATTGCACTCCTTGCAGGAATCCTCTGGCTCACTTAGAGAAACAATTGAAACTCATTCACTCTTCCTCTCTGACTTCAATCCAACCATGAAATCACATACACGGCATATAAAAGAAAATGCATGACAGGAAGAAAACATTCATGAGCAAAGCATCAATACACAGAGAAACAACACATAACCATGGAATTGAATCAAAGCTTTCTTCTATTAATTCAATATTTGTACATGGGTGTTCTTTACACAACTCTTTGCTTTCTCTTCTCTTCTGAATGCCTTGATTGCTTCTGTTACAATGATACAATGAGGGTGTCTATATCCGTTTTCCCTCTTGGACTCTAAACTATCAAATCTAGAATTAAAATCTACCTACCAGCATTAACTAAAGTAAATGTTGTCTATCTACCAAAGGATGAGAGCTTAAAGGCTCAAGGTCCATTATAATATACAAAGGTGCTTTTCATAAATGGTTCATTTATACATTGGCACATCATCTTGAATGCAAATTCAAAAAGGTTTCAGCTGGACTTGTCCAACTGTCTTCCGCTCGGTGTGCTAGCTCGCTTGATGAGTTGGTGATGCTCCTACATCATACTCCTCGGCTTGAAAATTTTCATGGGCTCCTGTCCATGAGCTCCTGCACGGTCTGTCCATGCTTCTTTATCACTGCTTCAGTCTCCCAGCTGGCATATTCCACTGGGTGGTTCTTCCACTTGACCAGATACTCAAAGTATTCTTTCCTCCTGGTCTTCTGACCCACTCTCTTGTCCAGTATGCATTCCATCTGTGGATTTTTTGCAATTGGCATCTGCTTCTGCCACTGGATTTCTGGCTGTTCATCTCCTCCATCTCCTGCTCCCTCAGCCTTATATGGATATAAGTCTGAGACATTGAATGTCGGAGATATTCCAATGTCATCCGACAATTCAATCTCATAAGCGTTTTCTCCCAATTTCTTTAGGACTCTGCATGGCCCAATTTTCTTCATTTCCAATTTATTATATGTTCCCCTTGGGAACCTTTCCTTCCTCAAGTGTGCCAGAACTAGATCACCAACTTTGAACTGAATTTGTCTCCGATGTTGTTCTGCTCTGCGCTTGTACTCCTGATTTGAATCTATCAGTTGCTGCTTCACCCTGCTGTGAATTTATTTCATTGCCTCAGCGAATTCCTCTGCACTAGCGCTGCTAGTCGCAGTCTGTCCTGAATATCGCAATTCAGAAACTCCCCTCAGTTGTGTACCATACACAATCTGAAATGGACTTCTACCTGTACTCTGATTCACTGAATCATTGTATGCAAACTCTGCCTGTGGTAATATCTGATCTCAGCTGCTATGGTGCTCTGTCACCAAGCTTCTCAGCAAGTCTCCCAGACTTCTGTTGACCACTTATGTCTGTCCATCCATATGAGGATGATAAGAAGAACTAAATGCCAAATCAGTTCCTAGCTTCTTCCATAGGGTCCTCCAAAAATGCCCGAAAAACTTGGTGTCTCTGTCCGAAACTATGCTTTTCGGCAATCCATGAAGTCGAATGACCTCCTTGAAAAACAAATTCACGATGTGAGTCGCATCGCTAGTCTTCTGGCATGGAATGAAATGCGCCATCTTTAAAAACCTGTCCACTACCACAAAGATGGAATCAACACCTCTTTATAAAATCCATGCTAATCGCCTCCCATGGCCTCTCTGGTATGGGCAATGGCTGATAAAACCCCGCATTCTGCTTTCTACCCTTCGAATGCTGGCATACTCTACATTTGTCAACAAATATTTTGACATATGCTCGCATGCCTGGCCAAAAGTATGCTTCGCTCAGCTGCAAATGTCTTGTCGTGGCCAAAATGTCCTGCCAATCCACCACTATGCTTCTCTTTTAGCAGATTCTCCCTCATGGAGCAATTTGGAATACACAGTTGATTGCCTCTGAAAAGAAATCCCTCCTGGATCATGTAATCTATCCATGGGCTTCTGTCTCTTAGAACTGGATTCTCAGCTACTTCATATGCTTCTGCAAAATCTGCATCTCCTGTGTACATTTCCCTAAGATTTTCAAAACCCAATGTTTTGACTCGGAACTCCTGCAGCAACAAACATTTCCTACTCAAAGCATCAACCACTTTGTTAGCAGTACCTGAAATGTGTTTAATTACAAATGTAAAATTCTACATATACTCTACCCATTTTGCATGCTTCTAATTCAACTTCTCTTGTTGACTCACAAATTGCAATGCATGATTATCATTGTATAATACAAATTCTTTTGGGACCAAGTAATGCCTCCACTTCTTCAGTGCCTGTATGATAGCATAAAACTTCATCTTTGCTTCATCCAACTTCTCACTGAAATAGGAAACTGGTCTATCTTCCTGACTCAAGACCGCTCCTATGGCATATCCGCTCGCATCACATTTCACCTGAAATGTCTTCATGAAATCCGGCAACATCAACACTGGTCGTTCTGTGATCTTCTGCTTCAACAGATTGAAGCTCTTCTTAGCCTCTTCTGTCAAATGAAAAGACTTATGTCGCTTCTTCACTGTGTCCATCATTGCTACGCTAATCCCACTGGATTTCCTTATGAATTTTCGGTAGAAACTAGCCAGTCCATGAAAAATTCTCACCTCGAAAACATTTCTCGGTGATGGCCAATTCTTGATTACCTCCACTTTACTTGGATCCATCTTCAATTCATTCGCCGAAATAACAAAACCCAAATAAATGAGCTTTGTCTTCATAAATGAAGATTTCCTCATATTAATCAACAACTTCTCCTGCTGTAGTTTTCTCATCACCATGGCCAAATGCCTAAAATGTTCAGCCTTTGTCTTACTGAAGATCAATATGTCATCTAGATATACGATGACAAACTTTCCGATGAATTCCCTCAGGACTTCATTCATCAGTCTCATAAAAGTACTGGGTGCATTTGTCAAACCAAACGGCATGACTAGCCATTCATACATTCCTTCGTTTGTCTTGAAGGTTGTCTTCCATTCGTCGCCTTCTCTCATGCGAATTTGATGATATCCACTCTTCAAGTCTATTTTTGAAAAATAATTTGCCCCACTCAGGCAATCCATTAGATCATCCATTCTCGGCAGTGGAAACCTGTACCTGATGGTTATCTTGTTTATCGCTCTGGAATCAGTACACATTCTCCAGCCTCCATCCTTCTTTGGACTCAATACTATCGGAACAGCACACGGGCTTAAACTTTCCCTGACTAATCCTTTGTCCAACAACTCCTGGACCTACCTCTTAACTTCCTCATTCTCTTGCGGCGTCAACCTGTACACAGCTTTGTTTGGAAAACTTTCTCCTAGTATGAGGTCAATGTGATGACTCACACTCCTTATCGATGGCAACGACTGAGGTAATTCGTCCACTATGATATCAGCGAACTCTTCCAGAAGTTCCTGAATTTCCTCTGGCAAATCATCCACTCTTGTGTTGGTCAGAACAATCCTCAGCTTTCTCACCACAAAGAATTGTGGATCTTCCTTCTTCTCCATCTCTGTAAGAAGTTCCTTCCCACTCATGAGAAGTATTGTGTTGCTTACTTCCGGTTTCACTTCCTTATCCTTTATCGGAAGAAACATATGGGTTCTCCCATTCTTCTCCAGGGTATATGTGTTCATCCTCCCATCATGAACCACATTTCGGTCATATTTCCATGGTCTACCCAGCAATAAATGACACACATCCATGGGAATAACATCACATAGAATCTTATCATTATACCCGCCTATCTTGAATTCAACCAAGCATTGTTTAGTGACACTCACCTGATGTCCCTTCTGTAGCCATGAAACTTTGTATGGAATCGGGTGATCAGTTGTCTCCAGCTCCAGCTTTTCCACCATCTCGGTTGAAACGAGATTATCTATCCTACCACTATCAACAATAACCTTGCATACTCTATCCTTGGTCTTGCAAGATGTTCTGAACAATCTGGTCCTCTGGACTGAGTTTTCCACCTCTTTCTCAGGTGTCAAAAGGACTTTATGCATTCCAATCGATCTTCCGCCTTCCGTGTCTTCGATCTCAACATACCACCTCTGCACTTCTGCGATGTGAGCTTCTCTATTGTCCTTATTTTTCTCCGGACACTCGAATGACCCATGCCCATTCTTCCCACATGTAAAACATGTGATAACTCCTCCTCTTCCTCTTCCTCTGCCTCTGGTACGAGGAAAAATATTTGCGTCAGCATAATCTCCCTTCTGCTCATTATGTTGCCCTCTCTGTTCAATATATGGTCCTTTCTATGAGGTACCACCTCTCTCTACTCTACCCTGAGGTTTCTTCCATTCCTCCTTGGGCTTCTGGAATTTCTCCTGGGAAACTGTCTTGCCTCTGGGATGACTTTTGCCTCGCCCTCGATGACCTTTCTTACGGCTCAGCTTCTCCTCAGATTTCAGAGCCATCTGATAAGCATCCTCCACCGTTTGGATGGTAACCATACTCAATTCATCCTGAATGTCGTATCTCAAACCATTCAGATATCTGGCAACCTTCTCATCATCGCTCTCCCGATGACCTGCTCTGATGTTCAGTCGATAGAATTCTTCAGTGTATTCTTTCACTATCATCAGCTTCTGTCTCAGGTTCTGCATTCTCCTGAACAGTGTGATCTGATAATCCCTTGGGATGAATTTTTCCTTCATCTTCACAATCATTCGATCCCAACTCTTAATCTTCTGCTTGCCTTTGCAGCATCTATCAGCTTGTAGCTCGTCCCACCACAATGCTGCATGTCCTTTCAGGCGCGTGACAACATGTCTGACCTTTCTATCCTCTTCGATATCTTCATAGTCAAAGTAGATGTCAAGATCTCTAATCCAGTCTAGTAGATCCTCTGCATCCAGATTTCCCTCGTAAACTGGAATGTCCATTTTCGCCTTCACCCCCATTCTAGCGATAGATTTTATCAACCGTTCGGTTGATGCATCCTTTGTTGTGACCTCTTCTTCATGTCCAGCTTCCTCTTCAATTTCGGAATCACTGAAATCTCCAGCACTGGCTGTGCGTCTCTGGGCTACCTCCATATCTTCTAATCTCGCTCGAAGATCTCGCATTTGCCTCTCCATTTCTCCTGTTGGTCTGCCTCTTCTTCTCACCTCCCTATCTTCTGGGTCGGGTGACTGTCTTTCTCTTCTGGGCGGCATGGATAATTCCCTCTCTCTTTCTCCGCTACAGAAAGAAAAGAAATTCCCGCTCTGATACCACTCTGACGCACACGCGCCAACCCCGGGCACGTCTGCTACTACCAGGACCTTCTTTTTCCTAGGCCCAAAGAGATAAATTGCTTCTTCAATTCCCTGTCGGGAATTCTTCACCCACAACGAATCTTCACTGATCTCCCTTAACGATCGAGAAATCGGAATTCACGATTTCGCAAATTCTATGTTTGCGTACCCTATGCCTTACGATTCCCCGAATCCCGATGCGGGTCAATCAATGACTTTCTCCCCTTTCATCAGAGTTCTCCCTATCGGGAAATCACTACTCGCGATGTCAACAATATGAATTTCCAAACTCCGAACCCCAATGTGTCGATTCCCCGATACACGTGTGGATTTGACTTCTCCACCTTCTGTCCTTCTATCGAAAATTCAGAATTCGCGGGATCGCGAATCCTGATGCCAAAGGATTTGGGACTTACCTTTTCCCGATCCCCGATAAAGCACACCACCTGTCTTCCACTAGATCTAACGGTGGCCCACACGACTCCTCCATCGGGATATCGCTCTTCACGACTTCAAGCTACAAGTTTCCTCTACTCTTGCAAATCCTGATTCTTCGATCCCCAACTCCTCAGGATCTCCTGACACGCGTCCCACATGATCGATGGTTCTGAGCCTATCGAGATATCGCTCCTCGGGATATCGCAATATTTGTTGCACAAACTTGGGGCTTCACCTTGCGAATCCCCGATATGCGATGTCACGTGTGGATCAGATGGTCCCTGTGACTCCAGATCGACGGCTCTACTTCCTCCTGAGCTTCGAACCTCTGAATGTTTGCGCTGTAATCCCCTTGCACCTTTGCAAGATCTAATAGTCCTCAGATCTTCGTGAAATATCTCCAGGATATTTCAACCGTCTGTCCTTCCTTAGATGTTTCCTGCGAGACGAAATCAAGTGCTTCCTCCGTGAAGACTTGTTCACCCTCTCGCCAACCTGTGGCGCTTCTCTCAGGGTTTCAATAGCAGCTCCCTGCACTTATCCTTCCGTGATATTGAAGGCTTATTCCTCCTGAGCTTGTTCTCGACTTCGCAAGTCCTTATGAGAACTCCTTGCACGCACTCCTTGTGGCAAATCTTCAACCTTATCTACGTGTTGAAATCGTTCGACTCTGCGCAACTCCTGCAGCAAAAGTCTTCAATACCTTTGCTCAGAATCGCAAACTTGAGACTTTCCCTTGGCCTGCACACTCCTTTCATGGCTCTATGCCTAACTGCACTTCGAGGAAATGAAAACAAAAGTTACCTCTAAGGGAACCCTTCTGTCGACGCACTCCTTGCAGACAAATTCGACTGCACTCCTTGCAGGAATCCTCTGGATCACTTAGAGAAACAATTGAAACTCATTCACTCTTCCTCTCTGACTTCAGTCCAACCATGAAATCACATACACAACATATAAAAGCAAATGCATGACAGGAAGCAAACATTCATGAGAAAAGCATCAATACACAGAGAAACAACACATAACCATGGAATTGAATCAAAGCTTTCTTCTATTAATTCAATATCTGTACATGGGTGTTCTTTACACAGCTCTCTGCTTTCTCTTCTCTTCTGAATGCCTTGATTGCTTCTGTTACAATGATACAATGAGGGTGTCTATATCTATTTTCCCTCTTGGAATCTAAACTATCAAATCTAGAATTAAAATCTACCTACCAGCATTAACTAAAGTAAATGTCGTCTATCTACCAAAGGAAGAGAGCTTAAAGGCTCAAGGTCCATTACAATATACAAAGGCTCTTTTCATAAATGGTTCATTTATACATTGGCGCATCATCTTGAATGCAAATTCAAAAAGGTTTCGGCTGGACTTGTCCAGCTGTCTTCCGCTCGGTGTGTTGGCTCGCTTGATGAGTTGGCGATGCTCCTGCATCAAAAGAGAACACTGATATCATATCTAAGAAATTCTGGATAAGAAAACACAAAGAACAGGTGAACAAAACCAGGTCCCAGAGATTGCAAGATTGGAAATAAAACGAGATGAAGAATATTCTACAAAGAAAAATAAAGATGTCAAATACAAAAAGGTTTGGAAAATAACTGAAATAAAAGAAGGACAGGTAAATAAAGAACAGGTTCAAGAGATTGTACTTTCATGCATTGTAGTGAAAGATGAATCCATAGATAAAAAGAAAGAAGTCAGAGCTCAGAGACATGATGAATATACCAATGAATATGATGATGAATACACATTAGAACAAAAAAAATTCTAAGCCATTCGGCTTAGAGACTGCCAGGTAATATGAATAATAGACAGGGGGAGTCTATGCGATAGTTGTGATAGACCAAAGAACCATCCTTCGAGCAGCTTGCATATTTTGAGAAGACAGATCCAGAGAAGTCAGTTAGCAGAAGTACAATTCGATAGATTAATCAACACTTCATGATAGTATAGTGATAAATGAATCAACATTATGGACAGTTTCACAAATAGAGTCTTGGACAATATGAACAGAGATGGATTTGTAAGAATACTTAGCAGGTTTGGACAGATATATGACAGTGGACGAGAGCATGGATTCATATATTGCTTTAGAGAGTGGTTCAGAGATAAAGGAACATTGTCATAATGGATGATAATTACACGAGAAATGGCTCGAACAATGCTAATGGATTCCAAATTGACAAATATTTTTTGGACACATGTAGTGCATACAACAATTCACATTCAAAACAAAGTAATGCTCAGAAACAACAATGAAAAAATTCCCTACGAACTATGGAAAGGAAGCGCTGACAACAACCTCTACATCAAGATATGTCAAATCAACCAAGGAATTTTTATTTCTCAAACCAAGTATATCAGAGAAATGCTAAAGAGGTTTGGAATGGAATATTGCAAACTAGTTACCACTCCTATGCAAACAAGTTGCAAGTTGATCAAAGATGATGATTCAAATTTTACAGACTAGAGGCAATATAGGTCAATGATTGGTAGCTTACTATATGTGACAACATATAGACCATATGCAATTCAGGGAGTTGGACAGGTGGCACAATTTCAAGCAGCACCAAAGGAATCACATGTATTAACGGTAAAGAGGATTTTTAGATATCTCAATGGAACATAAGAGTTTGGATTATGGTATCCAAAAGGGAAGGATATATCACTTATTTCCTAAACAAATTGGGTAGGTTGCATTGATGACCGAAAAAGCACCAGTGGAGCAACGTTCTACTTGGGTGAATGTTTAGTATCATGGCTAAGAAAGAAACAATCATCATTATCCTTATATATAGCCAAGGTAGAGTATATTGCAGCAAAAAGATGTTATACACAAGTTCTATGGATGAAACAAACTCTGATAGATATACATGTTGAGTATGATGTCCATTCCCATTCCAATCTATTGTGATAATACAGGCACCATAAGTATCTCAAAGAACCGGATGATGCACTCCAAGACTAAGAACATTCCAATCAAGTATCACATTCTACGAGAATTGGTTATAGAGAAGAACATCAAAGTTGAATATGTGGGAACAAAAGAACAAGTGGCAGACATCTTTACAAAACTGCTTCCACGATAATCCTTTGAGTATCTTTGCTAGAGAATAGGAGTAATTTCTACTCCAAAATGAATGCTTTTGAATGCTTATCTTATATGTCTTAGATGTACATGAGGAAGGACCATAAATAGGACAATTCAGGTTGGGAGATCAGTTTCAGGAAGAGTTTTGTTAGGGGGAGCAGCCTCGAATGGAAATATACCTTTTCCATTGATGACGAAGGGGGAGGGATTTACCAAATGCAAAGGTAAATGCTTGGAGAGAGAGCATAGAGGAATGTTTCCAAGGGGAGCGATTGTCACAAGGAAAGAATGAGTGATGACTTCAAAGTGCTATGCTTTGTCAAAGGGGGATATATTATTCATATGAAGGGAGAGAGGGTAATCGGAGGCTTATAAACACATAGAAAAATCAAAGGCATGTAGATAGGGGGAGCAGCCCCAAAGGGAGATACCCTTTTTCATTGATGTCAAAGGGGGAGAGATAGAAACATTGATGATGAGTATAAGCATGAGTGTTATCATGACTAACTGTTGCCATAAATGTTGGTGTTGTCATCAATGCCAAAGGGGAATATTGTCAGATAGTTGGTCTAGGTTGATGGACAGTTGGTATGGATTGTTGGTTGTCATTGATGTCAACCATTGGATAGTGATATTTTAGATTTATTTCAACCCTTATTGATTGATGTCAACCCTTGGAGAAAGTATGGTAGAGAATTCTGGTAGCACAAAGGTTTGGGTAATGGACCCAAGGTTGTTTCATGTATAATGATATGAGTTTTAATATATTTTAAGGTAATACTATTCTATATGTATAGTACATGTCATTCCATTTCCGGTGGTATGTGTAACGTCACATAACTCCTCACAGTTAGAGAGTTATGGCCATGAGAAGTTGGAGAACCCAGGTTTGGGTAATGGACCCAAGTTTGTTTGATGGATAATGGTATGAGTTTTGATATATTTGTAGGAAATACTATTATATATGGATAGTATATGTCATTCCATTTCCATTGGTATGTGTAACTTCACATAACTCTTCACGGTTAGAGAGTTATGGCCATGTGAAGTTGGAGAACCCTGATCATGAGTCATCTAGAAGCCCCAAAATGTCAAAGTAGTCAAAGTGGTTTAATAGCTTTTAGAAGGTAAATAATAAATTGAAGTGATGAGAATAATATAACTCAAAATAAATAGAAAATAAATTATTTAAATAATAAAGTTAATGGAGAAATTACTAATTGGACAAGTAGTTAGAAATTGGTTAACCCTAAAATAACGAAAGTGGGTTAAGATGGTTAGAAGGTAACCCCTTGAGGTAAAGTGAAGTGATAAGTGTACTATAAGTCAAAGTGGATACAAAATAAATTATTTAAATAATAAATTTAATGTATAAATTACTAATTGGACATGTGGTTACAAGTTGGTTAACCCTAAAATAAGGAAAGTGGGTTAAGATGGTTAAAAGGTAACCCTTTGAGGAAGCTACATGAAAGTATAAATAAGAGGCAAGGATCTCTAATTTGAATCACACTTGAGCATATTGAATATCTACAGATGATTGAGGTAACCAAAGGATATGTAAGCCAAATTTCAAAGGGAAGGTGACGTAAAGAAGGTCGAAATTCAAGGGAGGATAAATTCTTTTGATGATGCTTTCTAAGGTATGTTATTTACAGACCATCTCACCGTTTTCGTAATAAATTTTTTTCTAGAATGAGTCAGACCATAAAATTGGAAGGACATTGAGGAAACATATCCAAGTAGTTGTGGTAAAAAATTGAGTTTGTGGGTCGTTGAATTTTTGGAGTTACACTCAGTGGAAAATAGGGTTTGTGGGTAGTCCTGAAACTAGTCTAAAATAAGTGTTTTGGGTAAAAATGTCATAAATTATTCATAACAGATAAAATTCAGTCAGACAAAATTTGTTGGTTAGATTAAATTCTTTAGTATTATGTGTACAATTTTCATATCCATACAACAAATTTTCTTCGAGGGGCACGCTCTACAAGTTCGCTCTCTAGAATAATCGAGAATTCAACAAAGTATGCCATTTTTGCTATAACTCATTTTCTGAGAGATTCCAAGTAGTGACACTTGGAGGAATTGCATAAAACGCATTGAATGACATTGTGTACTATTTTCATATCTTTATTCATTACAGGGACATAGTTATGATTATTTCAAGTTAGGGTTTTTGACTAATCCAAAATTAGTCATGTGAGACTAAAGTAAAGTTTGATGAAAATGCTAGTCTCTTGTTATTGAATTTAAGGAAGGTTTGCAAGTATGTGATCATATACACCAGGTCTATTACAGAGTTACAAATCAGATTTGGATGATTAAATTGATGAGGGATTTTGGTTGAGGTACATGTTGGGTACATGGTTGAGACAAGTAGTTGATGAGTTGGCACACACATGAGGTGTATAGTTGATGATGTTGGTAAATCTTGATGAGTCATATTTTATGTGTATTTGATGCATAATTGGTACATATTTGGTGCATGGTTGATGCACTCTTTTATGGTATATGTTGAGGTATAGGTTGGTGCATGGTTGATGCACTTGTTTATGGTACATGATGATTACAAGTTGTTTGGTACATGTTTATGCATGGTTTATGCACTTGTTTATGGTACAGGTTGATTATAGGTTGATTGGTATAGGTTGTTATAGTGGTATATCTCACAATGATAGTGTGATAGTGGTTCCATCATTCTACTTCTACCTCAGGGTGGTTGGACAAGGCAAGGAGAGGTGGTTGCAACCACCTTCTGGTTGTAGTTGGAGAACATAGGGGGTTGTAGACTCCTTCTGGTTGCAGCCAGAGAATTGGGGAGTTGAAGCTTCCCTCAGGTTGTATCCTGAGAAACTAGGGGGTTGGATCCTCCTTCCAGTTGCAGCTAGAAAACAAAGGAAGTTGGTGCTTCCAATGAATGTAATTCTTAAAGACATATAAGAAAAAACATTATGTGGTTTTCTCCCACATAATGCTACATTGATATAACACTTTCATATTATGGTTAAAAAGGATTGAATTGCTCTATTACTGATTCACACCCCCCCCCCCTACCTCTTAGTAATCCAACAATTGACTACTTTTGTCTACCCATTGTTTTGTGGATGGAATGTTGTAGACCTATTCAACTTAGTGTCCATATTCTCCCAAAGTGTAGTCCAAAATCCATTGATAAATATGGTATCCTTGTCCGAGATGATGCTCCTTGGTATGCAAAAGTGCACCCAAACCTATTCAAAGAACATGTTTGTTGCGTATTGTACTTTGATGGTATTTTTACAAGGCATTAGAATGCACATATTGTTGAACCTATCAACTACCAAAAATAGATAGTCATGTCCCTTCCTAGTTGTTGATAAACCTCCACAAAATCCATGGAAATGATTTCCTAATGTTGATTTGGTACAAGCAAGGAATGGTATAGACCTTTCTTCCTATTACTGGGCTTGATGGTACAACAAAGTATGCATTCTATGATATACCATGTTGCATCATCTTTTATTTTGGATCAGTACACATACCTTTGTAAATTAGCAATTGTATTTTTGACACCAAAATGTCCTACAACTTTAGAGATGTGAGCCTCTATGATAAGCTACAATATTTCACATTTAGGAACACAAATATTGTCTATCTTTTAGATTAACCCATACTAGAGATGTTAGTCGGCCTTATAGTGACCTTCTTCTACATGAATTTGTCCTTGTAGTTGTTGAAACACCTCCTTGAAGTCCTCATCTTCTATGTATGCCTTTTTGTATGCATCATGGGAAAAAGGCTCCATGTGCATAAGGGTTCCCAAAGTTGTAATATTTGATGTGAGTGGTGTTGAAAGAATATATTCTAACTTGTTAGCGCTTCCCTTCTTACACTTGACGACTAGATGAAATTGTTGCAAAAACCACATCCACTTGTAATGTTTGGTTTGTTGAAGCTTACTCTAGGACTACAAATACCACAGTGACTAGTGATTTGTGTGTATAATGGTTTCCTTACCCATAAGATAGTGCTTCCACTTTTTAACATCTTGGACTAGTGCATAGAGTTCCTTACCATAGGTAGGGTATTTTAAGACTCCCCCATGAAATTTTTTAGAATGATAGCATATTGGATTACCTCCTTGCATCAAAATTACTCCCATAGCATACCCACTTGCATCTGTATCCACTTCAAAACGATTATGCAAGTTTGATAATGCAAGAACTAGTGCTTAAATAATCTTTTGTTTCAGCTCATCGATGGCTTTCTATTTATCCTTTCCCCACTAGAAGCTCTTACCACTCACTATTATGGTGTGGAGTGGTGCATATACCACTGAAAATAATGCTATGAACTTATGTAGGCATTGTGTTGCCCCAAAAAATCTCCTAACTTCAGTGAAATTAGTAGTAACTGGCCATTTTATGATGGCCTCCATCTTTGAGGGATCTATATTGAGTTCTCCTCCACTGATCACATACTCCAAATACACCAATCACTGTTGAAAAAACTCACATTTTTTTAGGTCAGCTAGTAGTTGGTGCTTTTTCAAAGTCTCTAACACCTACATGAGATGTGAGATGTGTTCCTCCCAAGTAGAGATATAAACTAATATATCATTCAAATACACTATAACAATGAATCTAATTATGGGAATAATACTTCATTCACATGTCTCATCAATGTAGCTAGTGTGTTACATAAACCAAATGGCATGACTAACCATTCACACAAACCTTTTCCTTGTCTTGAAGGTGGTCATCCAGATGTCTTATTCTTTGACATGTACCTAGTGGTATCCCAATTTGAGATCCAACTAGTTGAAGTACATGGCATGCTATAACCAAACTAAAAAATCATTGATCCTAGGCAGAGGGTATCAATTCTTGAGTGTAATCTTGTTCAAAGATTTGTAATCGATACACATCCACCAAGTCCCATCCTTCTTGAGTCCAATGATGGTAGGTGACCCATGAGGTGAGGTTCTTGGTTGAATAAATCCCTGCTCCAACAGTTGTTGCAACTATTTCTTCACTTCATATGCTTCCAGAACATACTATCTATACAACCCAATGTTGGGTCATGGAGAATCAGGAAACAATTGTATCTCGTTCTCCACTTCCCTCTTAGTTGGTATCCCTTTAGGCTTTTGGAACACTCCTTTGTAGGCCTATAGAAACTCCTTCAAAAAAAAAATTTCTCTTTAGTACATCCCTCCAAGGATTCATTTTCTCTTATTGATCCATCATCCAGCTGATTGTCTTGTAAGAAAAACAAAACATAATTATTCCTTGAACTAATCAATATTTTGGCTTGGCTAGAACTTACCAATGATATCTTTGATTTAACTTTATGTGCATTGATGATGAAATACTTCCCATCCTTGATCGGGAAGTACCAATTTTCTTTCCTCGTGAAGATTGCATCCCTCATATACATGTAGGGGATTCCAAACACTACTCCAAACATGTCAAGCAATACTACATCTAACTCCACTTCATCAATAAAATATTCACTTATGTGATCTTACACTATTTCATTACCTTGATATCCACATCCTTGTTTACCCACCCCAATGGGTATGGGCTAGGATGATCATGAACCTCCAACCCAATATTTTTGACCAAATGAAATTTTATGAGATTGGGTTGTGAATCAGATTCGAATAGAGCATCTACCTTGGTCATATTGACCTAGATCTTGATATGCAAGGATTTTGTGATCTTAATTTATTCCTTGTGATGAAGTCTACTTTGATTCACCTCCTTTTTCACTGAAGTGGACACAATATTTTCATCCACATCTGAGGTACTCTCTATATGATTGCTTGAATCCATGGTTTGAAGGTTCTTCTTCTTGGAATCCTTCTTGCAGTTCTTAGGGTTCATCTATGGATGTAGTTTCCAACACTTTTCTTCAATGTGACCATCAATATTGCAATGGTTACGGTGGTTACTTAGATTCTTGCATCGATGAGTAGTGGTTTTTGTCTTCTTTTCTTTCCCTTTCCACTTCTTCTTCCCCTCCTTTGAAGCATCTTGGTGCTCTTTCCGCTTGGAACCCCTTAGCTTTCCTTTCTTGTGGCCTATATTTTCTAGATATTGTGCTTGCACAAAAATGTTAACAAATATATTGGGATTGAAGAGAGTCACTTGCTTTCACAAATGACTATGTAGAGCCCCTATATACTTGAGTACTTATGGGTTTTTGGGAGAGAAACCTATCATGATAGCCATATTTTTTAAT
This sequence comes from Picea engelmannii, assembly GCA_009831015.1. Classification (NCBI taxonomy): domain Eukaryota; kingdom Viridiplantae; phylum Streptophyta; class Pinopsida; order Pinales; family Pinaceae; genus Picea; species Picea engelmannii. The sequence continues at coordinate 46,941 of ML810947.1, forward strand.
ACAATGGTGTACTTTTGCACACTCTTCCCTTTCCTTTTCCTAAAGTAATTCCAACAGATCCATTGGTCCTCTACATACCCGATAGGGTAGAATTGGGAATCAACGAGGGTTTTGAAATCCTCCCACTTAATTTCTAGAATATCACCCTCTAGCCTAAGTGTCTCTATGTCAAATTCCCACCAGGTTAATACATGGCCCTCTAATTTTGGTTGGGCAAACAAAATATTTTTTTCATCATCTATATTGTGAACATTGAAATAGAACTCTAATTGTTGCAACCAATTATTAAAATTTAATGCATTGATATCCACTTTCTCTTCCATTTTAAATAAATACTTTGAATGGGTAAGAGCACTAGAATTTTGTTTCTCTTTATCGGGTTCTTTCCTCGACTCCTTTTCTGGGTCTTTATTATCTTATGGTTTACCCTTTGATGTAATCTATGAGTGAGCCTCTAGACTCCCCAAACAGTCCAAGATTTATTGCTAGAGCCTCCATGAAGAGGGACATATTGCAAGAGATATCAATGATTTTCTCTTCCAGCCTCACAAATATCTCCTCTACTAGATCTGGAGGGTTGTTGAGAACAAAATCATTTACCATGGGTAGGGTTTTGTGACTTTATTCTTAAGCCAATTATTGGATCTTGCAACTTTCCAAAAATACCCCAAAGAAAATTTCTCTAGTACCAATATGATCTATACAATTCCATGGATATTCCACTAGAACAGGTCATCGCAACATATATTATACTATTATGAAATATTACATTATGCAATTTATTTCCCTAGATCCAAAATTAGTTATTACTAGCTTATTGTTCATACTTATGAAATAACTAGATATGACAATGAAAGAAATGAGAAAAATAACACACTATCCACACACAAATGAACACAAGATATATCCTAGGAAACCCAATATGGGAGAAAACCTGACTAGAAGGTGAGGCCTATGCTCTGCTCTCTTTTATTCATTTATGGAAATGTATATACAAAGAAAGATGGACTCAATGTAGAGTTTCCTTTGACATTGTGGCTTGCATGGTTGCTAAAAAATACTTTCTTCATCTATTATGCTCTCAAAATACCACTCCTATATGCTCTGCTCAACTATGGAACAAATACATTACAAAATAATGGAATCCCTTCTCCTCCTTGCGGCCTAGTATTTAACATAGATTGATAGTCATCTAGGGGTATGGATTTGACTTCCTTAACCCACAATTACTGATAAGGTTTGGACCTTCTAGAATCTTCTTGAAATTCCACATGTAGTTTTCCCCACATGTTTGAGTAATGGGGGTTGGTGTGGCATCCACTCATACCATGGTGGTCAATAAGGTAGGTCAACTTGCGAGAGATATAACTTTCACATACAAGCCCCTATTGAGGAAATTTTTGCACTGTTGGACATGTCTCAGTATGAAGAACACTATCAAGGGTGTGGCACAAGTTTCAGAGCCTATAACCATGACACCATTGGAAAAAAAATTTAATTCCCTAAAATGTCTCTGGAAGGTTCTAGACCCCAATTTTTCAAATTGGGACCTTCCACTAAAATGGCCTTGCAATTTATTTCCTCTAATTTTCTCCACCCAGAAAGTACTAAGATAGATGAAAAATTGTATGATAATCCAATCCAAATCATACCTCCCCATTTAGGGATACTTTTGGTACCCAAAATATTACCTGAATGAGGTGAGGAAATCTTTCCACTACCTTCTCCCTGGAGTATCATTTTTCTTTTTTTGGAAGTTGTCCTTTGAACCCAATCTTTCAAAGGTCATGGTACCCCTATCTTGTAGTTCTAAACTTCCTCTACAAAATTGTGTGTTCTTCCTACTCTTCCTAAGTATTTGGTGCTAATTCCTCTATGGTGAGTAAGACCCGCTCCACCTCCTTATCCAACATGGAAGGTTCATAGAGTTTCAAATTCTCCACGTTCACTACTGAGTAAATGTACATGTATCGGGTAGACTGAGTTTGTAGGCATCATCTCCCACCTTCTCCAATACCTCAAAATGACCATATTGTAGAGCCTTGACCTTCTTACCAGGACCCTATAGTATTTCCTTTGTTAAGCAGTAACCAAACTCCATCTCCCACTTTGAATGTATTCTTGGTTTTTTGTTGATCATGTCCAGCCTTATACTTTTCTTGTGAATTCTTCGGTGTCTTGCACTTGGAAATGGATATGTCTAATATTTTCAACAAATTTCTCTAATCTCAAAGATTCTCCCATGATGTCTTCCCTCACTCCTCCTTATTGTCCATATGCAACATCCAAGGGTGAAGGTGGAAAGTACCCAAAGAAAATTTCAAAACGAGTCTTACTAGTAGAAGTGTGGATTTCTCTGTTATAAGAGTGTTGAATATAGATCATATTGTTATCCCAAGTATTCAAATGATTTTTATTATAATCCCTCAAAATTTGCACCAAAGTCCTATTGAATAATTTTATCTACCCATTTGTCTTTGGATAGAATGTTGTAGATATTTTCAATTTAGTGTCCATATTCTCCCAAAGTGTCTTCTAAAATGCACTGATAAATATGATATCCCTTTCCAAGATGAAGCTCCTTGGTATCCCAAAGTGCACCCAAACTTGTTTGTTTCTTCTTGTCCTTTAATGGTCTTTTTACAACGCATAATAATGCATATCTTGTTGAACCTTTCAACTACCACAAATAGATAGTCATGACCTTTCCTAGTTGTTGGTAAATATCCCACAAAATCCATGGAAATGTTTTCCCTAGGTCGAGTGGGTACAGGAAAGGGATTCTATATACCTTGCTTCCTATTTGTAACATCCTTGTTTTTAATCCCTAGTTTAGTGATGTATAATGTAAATAATGATATATGGCCATGGGCCAAACGATGTAATAAGTAAACATTTAATATTGAAATACTAAAATACAATGTAATTCCAACTGCATATGGACATAAATAGAGTCATGGGGGCTAAGTTACCACAAGAGAGGAGGGATATCTAAGGGGGGGATTATTCATGTATGTTAATCCCATGCCAATTTATTTTATTATTATTTTTGTTATGAGCCTTCTATTTACCTTTTGAGTGTATCAAATCCCCAATCATTGAATACATGTAAGCGGGTTGGGTGAAAAGTCATTCCCCATAGTTATTGAGAGTATGGGGCTGAGTACAATCAACATTGAGAAATATGAAAGTCAACATGCTTGGGTAAATAAGTAAATCTGTATGGGTACTGTAGGTAGTTTTTTCATGTGGATTTTGGGACAACAAGATGGTGTTGATAGTTGTTACTTCAAAATATCCATAGTGGGTTTTTTGGGAGACTAGCTGGAGCCGTAAAATACATGAAGAAGCAGGTCGTTTGGCCTGTAAAGTAATTTTTTCTATGCAAAGTGTTATCACAGGAATTGTACTTGTGAAAAGGCCCCACAAAATGCCTATCTTGTGTAACAATTGGAAGTTTCTACCACTGCCACCTAAGTAGATACTTCCTTTGTTTTAGTGATGGAAGGAGGTCCAACACAAGGAAGGATTTTGTAGTGGCCTCAAGGGATCAACTATAAATATTATCCAAGCCTACAACACCCTATCTTGGTCAATTAGATGTTAGGTCTAGGTCTAGAAGAGGTAAAGAGGAAAATGAGGTAATTGGTTCACATGTATGAGACAAGAAACAATCCAAAGCATATAATAGACAATTACCAAGTTATATAGCTCAACAATCACCTTTAGACACTACATAATCAATAAAACCGTTTTTTTTTGTGAATTTATAGTATTTTTATTATTATTATTTTTTTGTAACTAGGGGAATCGGTAACAACGACAATGTCCTACTCGGGTGACATGGGGTCAAATCTTGCCAGCTACCTTATAACCCCTAGGGAGAAACACACAGCCCGCAAGTAAATCGGGGTGAGAATCGACCTTGAGACCTCTTTTTACATATTTCCTTCCATTTACACAGCACATGCCAATCGGTCTACACCCCTGTGGGCCGTGAATTTATAGTATTAAACCAATGTACAGATTCAATTAATTTTTTGGAGAAACAATAGGTAAAAGCACCCAAACATTTAGCAATTGTGCATAAGAATTAAGCCTTCAACAAGTGCAACAAAATTTGATTCCTAAACAATTATTTCGAGTGTCTTTAGCTACAATATTAAGTAAGTATGCAACAATCAATTCAAGTTGTAATGGTTGTAGAAAACATTTATTACAACAACAATTTAGTTCACTTGTTTTCTAGTGTTAGAGTTAGTGAAGTTAGTCAAATCACTTAGAGAAATCTATCTTCCACACATCAGTTGGTTCTTTTGGAACTTAGTGATATCTTGACTTCGAATCAATATTCTTGAATAACTTGGGACCCTTGAGTTTATCAAGAATATTGTTAATCCATGGGATTAGATATTGGTTCTTGACAATGATTATATCCATGGCTTTATAATAAATACGGAGCCACCATGTCCCACTATTATTCTACATCAACACAATTAGGCTCCCACAAGGTGAGGAGCTTGATTGAATGTGGCCCTTTCAAATGAGATCATGAATTTGACAATTTATTTCCTCATTCTGCATAAGGGAGTATTTGTATATAGGACCATTGGGTAAGGGAGCACCAAATATCAAATCAATGGGATGTTTGACTTGATAGTGCATAGGCATCCCTACAGGTGAAGCAAAGAGGTCACTGTATTTCTCTACAAGTTTGTCCACCTATTTTTGTTGTGTAGAGATACATTGTGTTGAATATGTGGTGGTCAAAGTGACCTTTCATTCACCGTCTGACCAAACCATGAAGAGGACAAACTTCATAGTCAATGAGATTATGTTTTGACACTATTTTGTCAAGATCAATGAAATTGCAGTAGTTGAAACTACCTTTGGTACCCTATAGGGATGACCTCCCAAAGTGACAATGACACTACAAGTTAGGATTCATAAAAAACATGATATTTCCACATATAATGTTTTCCTAAAAGAACATCACAAACTTTGAGTGGGAGAACATCACACGGTACCTCATATTTGAACGACTTGATTTCATGGGATAGGAAACACTGTTAGCTGATGTGAAGGTCTCATCCTTAGCTCAAACAACTTATGTTATATGGTTGGGGGTGTGTCATCATCCACAAATTCAATCTCTTGATGACCTTGGCCGAGATCAAATTATTCTTTTTCTCGTTGTCAACAATGAAATATAGTGGAGTTCCCTTCACCCACATCTGTGAATGGAAGAGGTTTTCCCATTCCTCAAGCTCCTTCGACTAATATGGTTGGATCTTTGTGGTTATGAAGGTAGCACTAGGTTTTTCATCGATGATCCTCTTTCCATTATCCTACTCCAAATCAAATTTTGAGTCAGGGTTTGACTCTTTTTCTTTAAGCTTAGCCAACAATGACTTTTTGAGCAGCATTCATCAGTGATGTGCCTGGGGTTTTTGTGGAACTTACACAACCTTCGTTGTCCTTCTTTGTCTTCTCATTACCCTTAATTTCTTGTGTCTTGGATTGGTTGTATTGAGGTTGGGATTCCTTGCTACGTCCCTGTGAGTTAGGGCCACCTTTTCCATGCTTATGTTGGTGCAGATTTGCATACCCGAACTCCTGCTTATTCTGCTACTTAAATTTCTGCTCGATTTTAACAACATATCAATAATTAGCTCCCGGTGAGGATATTTAAAATAAATCTATATTTTCTTGGATGTACCTATGTAGGTCACTATGGTACTCCATCACAATCTAGTCTCTTTCTTGACACATAGTCATCTGTCTCATGTACTGGTCATCATAGTTTTCGAAAGGGTAGAAATCCTCCTTGAGGGCATCAAAAAAGGCCACCCAAGTGGGTCTTGTTGTGAATTCCATATAATATTCTTCATTATGTCTATCCCAGTAAAATTCCCACAAATATTTGACATGGGGAGGGATTTAAGGAGAGCGAAGATGATCTTTTCAATGTCAGATTTTTTTTGAACAGAGTAATACCCTTCTAATAGATTCATCCATTTATCCAAAGYATCTAAATCTTTCAAATAATGGGATATCAAATTTAACTTGTACATTGATGGGYGTCACACCTTAAAAATGGCTTCTTGTTGAAGGTRCCTCACTTGTCGTTGACAATTTTTGAAGGATATGGGAAAAATTTGTCCATCATTTCATTCTATTGTCATGCAAAGGCTTCCTTGAGAAACATTTTGAAAGGATATCATGTTTTTTCRTCTCTCTTTTCTTCTGCCGTGGGAKGTTTCTTGGGYCGTCGAGAGAAATCGTCCSCAAGTGAAACTAGCTTGAGACCCAACTCTCTATACCCTGACATTGTTGGGGACATGCACCGAGAAATAACAAGGRTTATATGGATCTAATACCACTTATCTAAATTATATTGAGAACTAAATGAGATACAAACAAAAATATAGCATCGAACACATAAATATATTGAAACCCAACTTCTATTAATGCATACAATAGCAGAATATTRTAGAACACAAACTGGAAAGAATGGTAGTAGCTTATCTTTGAAGAGAGAGAGAGAGAGAGAGAGAGAGAGAGAGAGAGAGAGAGAGAGAGAGAGATGTCATCTATGTTCATTTACAAGAATATGATACAAAGGGTACCAAGAATGGCCTTTTAAAATAAATAAATAACCCTAAAGGTCCAAAACCCTAACCCTAGGAGATAAAGTGCCAAAAGGTTTGTGGGCCCCAAAGTGGTTAGTTGATGCATCAACTTCCCAAGCGCGCAATTTTTTCATACAATATTTGTCTAGGGAATTCACTAGGTCATTGGAAATATCTGTTTGAGAAGCACAATTATTGGTTGGGCCTGGGCATGTCATGGCAACCTTAGGCCCCCGAATGGCCAAAAAACATCGTTTAGGGCCTCAAAATGGCCCCAGAAGTTTAGGACTTGAAAAATCATAACAAAAACAACCAAGATGGAGAACCATGATGAGTCAGTGGAAGAGGTGGGTGGCCATCGACATCCACCTTGATCAATATGAGTAGTAGAGAATTACGAATATGCAAGATATTAGTTAGGTGGTATAGGAAACCACATGGGAGTATGCCTTGAGATTTCAAGATTTAATGAGAGGGATAACTTATTATATCCATGATATGCAACACAAGGAGTGGTTTATCAATGGGTTTATTCCTCTGACAAAAATTCCCTTAATGAATTAAAGGATTATAAATCCTAAAGAATCATTGGAGTAGGTCATGAGGATAGTGTCAATGGCAGTGTATCTAAGAAATACTAAGATTGTGTCGATTAGAGAAGATCATAAGGTATCCAAGTTTTAGACATAGATTGCAACACTCATAGAAAAAATACAAGATCTCACTAAAGCCAAGGTAGAAAGGGAACATGTATGGTGCATTAGTTGTAAAGAAGAGGGACATCGTGCAAAAAAATTCCCTCTACTTTTAGGAGGTGTTGCGCAAAGCTCTAGTTCGTCCTTTCCCTACAATAATTTTTGGTGGAGTTTCACTAGTGTCTTTAGTGGCACTATTTTAAAATATGAAAACAAGAGAGTATTGTGGGATTTGGAGAACGTATGGCCACCCTTTGAAACATTGTCCCATCTTTTAGAAAAATTCCTTAGCACATAATAATGTTCACAATGAGTTTTATGGCACTTAGAGCACACATAGTACAAATAATTTTTGGGATTTGGAGGATCTGGTAGGAAGGATGGAAAAAACATTATTTAGAGTGGAAGATAACTCACAATTGTAAGTTGGTAGAGGCAAAGGTCAAGAAGGAGGATACCAAGGAGAAACATCTAGTGGGAGGACCGAGCCTATCAAGTGCTATAATTATGATTAGGTTGGAAACATTGCTTGTGACCACCCACTTCCCTGATGATCACAATGTAACCACCATCAAGATACTATCCATTCTATCGAGAACGTCCTTGATCTAATTGAGAAGTAGGAACCTTGCGCAAGACAAAGTGTTGTGAACTTGGTGAATTTTAAACCTATATTGAATGGTCAAAGTGGACAACCCACGATCAGAATTAGGAATGGATAAGGCTTTTGGACTAGGGAATACATCAACAATCCAACACCAGGTAGTATCTAGAAGGTTGTCCCATTCATGCTTGAGTTTGATGTTGTGTAGTAGAAAGATTTCTTGTAGGATGCCATCACAATATTCAATAATGTGTCTAGACTCTACACCCCAAAATTTGTGAAAAAAACTATATTTCATATTTTGGGATCTGCATAAGAAGGGAAATTGTTTGGAAGAACCTCAGTTGCAGGAGATTGAGGTATATTAGTTGGATCTGTGTCAGAATGATTTCATCTACTTTTTTTTAATTCTAAAGTATGAGTGATTTGATGAGGAATTTGTGCACCTTTCTCAAATGATTAGTAGGAGGTGAAGAAGAGGTATCTACTTCTATTACTACCAATCTCCCCAAGAGGCACTCACATAGAGTTAAAAGGAGGAAAAGTAGAACATGGAGAGAATTTCATTTAGATTCCCAAGTGGATGGTTATGCTATGAAGGATGTGATGTTCAATCTAGGGTTTAATGTGAATATTCTACCTAAGAAGTCTTGGGAGGTGATGGAAAAATCCAAAGTGGTTTACTGTCCAATACAATTGTATTTGGTAAATCAATACCACATCTTTCCTATTGGACAATTGGAGAACGTGGAGGTAGACCTTGTAGGAGTAAAAATAGTTGCATATTTTGAGGTTAATGAGATTATGGATGAAAGAGATATATATCCTCATTTCTTGGGGATATATCTATCCTATTTTGTTGGGGATATAATGGGATTTTCATAACATTGATATCATTGATATGAAAAAGGATACTATGACTTTTTGAGGTAGAAGATATCATAGGAACACAACCATTAGATCCATATCAAGGGCCATGGTATGCTGAACCTACTAAGGGTACTTTCCAAGACACGATGTTGGATCATATCTATAATCTAACAATAGGTAGGAAAAATATTATATTAACCCAATTCTAAATGGATTAGTTAGCTGGAAAAGTATTCATTTTTTTGATAATGGCTATGAGGAAATACAAAATTGGCAGGGCCGCAACCATGAACTATCTCCTAGTAGGTGTGATTTAATGGAATATAGAGTTGCAGAGGAACATAGAGTATGTGTAATGGATGTAGTGTTGAGGGATACTCCTGCTAACTAGTGGGCTATGCATAAGAAGAATCTTACTACCTAAAATGTGTTTTTGCAAGATATTGTGCATAGGTTTGTTCCCTCTCCCGAGTTTAAATGATACATTATGTCCTTAACTAATGGAGAAGAAACGAAATTCATAAAGAAATACAAAATTAATACAAACCCTTCCATTCACATTGGAAACTATTTACAGAAATGGGGGACGGAAGGGATTTGGTTGGAATATTGAGTACATAAATTTTTCTACATACCTTAGGGCCAATCCATAGGGCTTGGTATTTTCATGAAGAGTCAGAAGGTTGAATAAACATTGGATTGTGATTCATAAAAGCAAAAATTCTTTACTTTTTCCTATATTGGAAAAGCTCTCAAGATTACAATTTCATTGATGGTTGTCAAACCACTTTTGTTCATTGACTAGTTGTTGCACCAGTTTCCCACTATGATTTTCCCTCAACATTGCAAGATGGTTACTTTAAAGGATTTAAAATGTTAGTTAGATGAATCATTTTTTTGTAGGAAGGTGTCCGTACAATATTATGGAAAAAACAATGACCATGATTAAGAGTTGAAACATCTCTCTTTCTAGGAGACTAAAGGCTCAAGATAAATTCGAGAGAACAATGAAGCTTCTTTAAAAAAGTGTTCTCAATATCCCATCAAGTTTCATAAAATCAATATAAGGAATGAAGAATGCCTAAAAATTACTTATGTTGGATATTATTGGGATAAAAAAACTATGTTAAAAATTGTGGCATTGATGGAGTATGAGGATCTATTTCTATAGATTATTACAAATATAAATGGAATTAAAGTAGAGATACGGGAAGATGCAAATTGAGTTGAAAATGGATGAAAAGGGTATCGAACAATGCTCTCATCACCTCAATCCATAATTCAAAGAGAAGGTTAAAAAATAAATTGATTCTATGATTGTTGTAGGCCTAATATTCCTTGTTGAGGAATTTGATTTGGATCATCCCTATAGTGATCCAAAGTAATAAATATTCAGAAGATGTTAAGGTACATGTGGAATCCAAAGGCCTTAATTCCACATGTGTACATGACCCAGTTTTTACTCCTTTTAGAAATGAGGTACTTTATCAAGTTGTTGGTAAGGAATCCTACTCTTTCACACAAAAAACAATTGGGATATCACCAAGTAAGGATTGTAGAGGTGGATAAGAAGAAGACCACCTTTACCATAGAATGAGACTCCTTTGCTTACAATGAGATGCCCTTCAAATTGAAGAATGCTCCTACTGCCTTTTCTCACAATGTAATAACAACCTTTTGGGACTATATTCACAAGTTTCTAGAGGTATACTTGGATGATTGGACAATGTATAGGTTGTTGAATGACCACATAGCAATGTTGAGACTATTGTTTGATCACTACATATAGTTATAGATCTCACTCAATATGAAGAAGTGTGTTTTTTTTTGGACCCTTTGGTACATTGTTGGGAAAAATTGTATGCAAAGAAGGAGTCCTTGTGGGCCTAACCAAGATTTCTATAATTATAAATTTTTCTACCCTAGCTAATGTTAAGACATTATGCTCCACTTTAGGCCACACTAGTTACTATCAAAATTCATCCACAACTATGCATATATCACAAAACTAATGGAGAAATTGTTGAAGAAATTGGAAGTCTTCTTTGGACCCTTGAATGTGATTTTTATTTTAATTATTGAATGAGAAATTGGTGAGTGATCCTATCTTTATCTTTCCTGATTGGAAAGTGGAATTTCATGTACATATAGATTCATCTAATATTTATTTAGGAGTAGTGCTTGTGCAACTAGATGAAGGGGATCTTGATCACCCTAATTATTTTGCAAGTAGGACATTATCTCAAGGCAAGTGCAATTGTAGAAATGATCGTTGAAATGGAGGGGATAGCTATGGTTTACACTTTACAGAGGTTCTACCACTATCTGTTGGGAGGCCATTTTATGTTTTACATAGATTATTCAACCTTGAAGTACCTTGTCAACAAGCATGTATTACAAGGATGGCTTTTCATGTGGTTATTGTTATTTTAGGAGTTATCATTTGAGGTCATTTTAAATCTATGGAGACATAGTGTAGGTCGTAATCACTTTCCACAGATTATGTCAGGTAAGTTAGGAGGTGTGCTAGATGATTAACTCCTAAATGTTAATCTCTATTGCATGGAATCTATACCTAACTATTTGGAGGAGGTTACTTTAGTTTTGGATATATGTTCAACCCCTATAAATTACTCCACAACATAAAATCTCCACCTAGTAGTTTGAGATGTGGATTATCAATGGATTTCTAGATAAAGAATAAGTTGAATACTGGCATAATCCTTTGGTGTTGTGTCCTAGATATTGAATGCAAGTATATCCTTTGGGAATGTCATCATGGATTTGTGGGACGATGTTATGGAGGTAAAGAAATTGTTTGCAAGGTTTTACAAGGTAACCTTTGGTATCCTATTGTATTTAAGGATGCCAAAGACTACATGAATATTTGCAACGTGTGCCAATAGGTTGGGAATACATATAGTTGGAGGGATGGGTTTCCCATACATCATGTAAGGGAAATTAATCCATTTGAAAAGTGGGCAGTTGATTTGATTAGACCTACCATCTCACCTTCTAGACATTCCAAAGATTGATATGTCATCACCGCAACCAACTATCCCCTAGGTGAGTAGAAGTGGCACCTACTCAACATTGTTCCACATATACTACAACATGCTTCATTTTTTATCATATCATCACTTTATTTGCCTATCCTATGAGTTTGAAAAGTGATCAATATTGTCATTTCCTTGGTTATACTATCACAAATGTCACTTGAGATTTTTCAATCCAACACCACAAAAGAAAAATGTATCATACACAGGTTAATGTGACAGTCAAATATTTTAACAAGTTTTTGGAAGATGGATTGACAAAGGGTTTCTCATCTAATTGAGATAATTGGGATGAAATAATTCTAGTAGTACTTTGGGTTTACAATATGACCACCAAGAGATTTCATAAGAAAACACCATTCCAACTAGTCTATGGGAAAGAGGTTGTGATCCCCATTGATTTTGAGGACCCTATTTTGTTTGTTGCACAAGCCACTTACATTACATAAGAAGAGTCATCTATGGAATGTCTAGCTGAGTTTGGATGCAACTAGAGGAATCCAAATTCCTATCCAATTTTCACTAGGCAATTGAGAAAGTAAGAAAAAAGGCTTGGAATGACTGCAACATCAAGACCAAGCCATTTTCCAAAGGAGACCTAATTCTTCTTTATGGCACTAAATATTTGAAACATTTTGGCAAGTTATAGATGCACTGGCTAGGACCATTTGTAGTTGTAAATGTTAGAAAGTTTGGTCTAGTCCATATAGTTCAACTTGATGATATTCTTTAGTCAATATGGGTGAATGGAAGATACTTGAATCCCCATACCCCAACCCCTTGATTCAATATTTATGCACCACTCCTATTTAGAGGAGTTCAATTATGTTATTTAGAGGAGTTCAACCCCAACCCCTTGATTCAATATTTATGCACCACTCCTATTTAGAGGAGTTCAATTATGTTATTTAGAGGAGTTCAATTATGTAAGGTTGATTTTGGTTATGGTCAAGTTTTGGTTTTCTTTGTTTCATTTCAGTCCCGTTGGTCAAATTTTGTTTCCTTTTTGTATATGAGTCCAATGTCACGTTAATTTTTACCCTACTTTTTTTGTTAAAGTTGAAGTTGCAGCCATAGCTTTGTTTTTCATGGAAGCATTCACTAGTCTAGTTTTTATTGATTCAAAGGCCACATATTTATGGTCAGGGGAGTGGAGGAAGACGTCAATTTAATTTAAAAGACCAATCCACTTTTGAACTTTTTTTCATTTAGTTGAGTCCTACAACACTACGCTTACGATCGTTGGTGGTAGAATCTAAAGTGGTGGGAAATAGTCAACATCACAGGGTTAGGGTGATAGATAAATGACACCACTAGGTCTAAAGGGTTTTGATGGGATGGATTTAGTGTCATGTTGTCAATGTATTAAATGTTCATAGAGTTAGGATTAGGAAATTTTGTTAAATCTTTCACATGGGTTGAAAATCCTGCTTGCCAATCTAGAGTAAATCCAGTGGTGAATTTTTATTCCCAAAATTAACCATTTGTATCACTTTATTATTTATTTGTATATTGTAGTGCATAAATCTTGTTCACATTGGAGCCTTAGGTCTTTTCCACAAAAAAAAAAATCGAAATGAGTTGTTCAACATATTTGACCTTCCATTATTGTACTTTTTTCAGATAAGAGTGTAGTCCCAATTTTCAACCATGATTGGGAAAGTCATTGGTCCCAAGAATGGGAAATTGTGGATCCAAGGGTGGAAATATTGCATGGCCTCCATAGAAAAGTAGAGCAAACATAGCTGGTGGACAATGATTTTACTGATAATAATTTGTTTCCAAACTCACAAGCATCAATGTACATGAAATACATTTATAGTTTCATAGTTCAATACACATGACAACACAAAGAATCATAAAGATAATTTCATAGTTTGTGTTGTCATATATATTTGTTTCCAAACTCACAAGCATCAAGTTCCATGTAGCTAGCATTCAATTTCGGAGTTGTTTGAATTGTTCTTCTTCAACATTTGAAAGGCATTTCGATATCCTTATATTTTTCTACCTTGTAAGTTCCTCGTGCTGGAAAAAGAGAAAAATACACAACTGTGGGAGATATCGATTATCAAATAATTAAGAATGGTCTTGGAGTAACAAATAATACATGCATGGTTTTGTCTTCTATTAAGACTAGATTATAAAATGGTGTAATTGAAACCTTTGGCCAACCAAAGTTGTTCTCTTTAGGTACTTCCATACAACCACTATAAATATTTAGCTCATATTTTCACTTAATGTTATTAATCTATAAACTAGTACTAATCCATCTTGACTTTGGATAAAATTGATAAAATATTTATAGTAAATTCAATGCTAACATGTATAACTTCTACTCCTATTTTTTTTTTTTTTATCTTTTAGCAATTAAAGGTTAAGATGTATCTGCATCAATTCTTCTTTTGAGTTCTATTAATATGAATAAACTTGAGGTTGCCTGAATATTTAGTTAATTGTCTAAGCATGAGTCTCTTTGTTGGACATAGTACACAAAATATTGTTATTAAAGGTGTTTATAAATTTTCGAATTATGGATAAAAGGTAAAATGGAAGAAGAATGCAAAATTAATGGACACAAAAGAGTTTTGTTAAGATGAATGATACATGTAGTTGGAACATTTATGAAGATACCATTAAAGTAAATATGAAACTTAGAACCAAGAAATTTATTGGAAGCAATTTGATGGAAATTGAAGCATAGCATAGGAAATTAAATTATTGCTTGGTTTTGAATGGTCATCCAAGAGATGATTCTAATCAAAGAAATATTAGAGATAGTGTTGTGGGAGGGGGAGCATTAATAGATAAACTTTATTATTAATAAAGTTTATCTATTAATGGCCCCCCCTCCCACCCTCTATAGAGGGTGGGAGGGGGAGGCATTAATAGATAAACTTTATTAATAATAAAGTTTATCTATTAATGTCCCCCCCTCCCACCCTCGATGGGAGGGGGGGGGCATTAATAGATAAAGTTTATTATTAATAAAGTTTATCTATTAATGCCCCCCCCTCCAAGTTTATCTATTAATGCCCCCCCCGCCC
>ML810947.1:64074-76226 GCA_009831015.1 Picea engelmannii
GGTGAATCCATGAATCTCGGTTGCACTTTTTGCTAGCCATGCACGTGAAATTGGCCTATGGAGACCCTAGATTGAGGTTTTACCTTTATGGAGGTTTTAATCCCTCAATCAAGCCTTTAATATATATATATATATATATATATCAAAAATACCTTGATCAAGGGTTTTAAAATACCTAGATCGAGAGATTTTAAATCCCTTACTCGAGGTATTTTGAACCCTCGATTGAGGATTCAACCTCGAACAAGGGATTGAAATTCAAGAATCCTTCCCCATTTTTGTAGGTTTTGATTGAGTGACAAATTCCACTAGGTGAATCCCTTCATCTCTTCCGTAGAAGGTGGTGGACTTGGTGCATGTAGATTCCAATGGCATATAATTTTTTCATTTTTTATTTCACACAATATTTTTTTATCTATTTCTTTTTCTAAAACTTATATATATATATATATATACCTTGATCAAGGATTTTAAAATACCTAGATCAAGGGATTTTAAATCCCTTATTCGAGGTATTTTGAACCCTCGGTTGAGGATTCGACCTCGAACAAGGGATTGAAATTCAAGAATCCTTCCCCATTTTTGTAGGTTTTGATTGAGTGACAAATTCCACTAGGTGAAATCCCTTCATCTCTTCCGTGGAAGGTCTTGGTGCATGTAGATTCGAATGACATATGATTTTCTTATTTTTTTATTTCACACAATATTTTTTATCTATTTTTTTTCTAAAACTTAATACAATTTTTTTCCTCTCAAGCATTGAAGGCCCTAGAAAATTACATATCTTAAAACTACACAACCAAAAAGTTATAAAAAAATATGTGTGCACTCCATGGATGTATCCTCTTCAAAAGGGCATTTCTTGTTTTTCATTTTATATATACAGGTTATAAAAAATATTTGTTGGGAACACAAATGTGTATGAAATATGATTGAAATATTAATTAGTCATCTTCAAAAAATAATAAAAAACAAATTTTTCCATTTTCTTTTAAATAATGCACTTTAGAACACTTGTATGAGTTTCTAAGGCTTCAATTTAAAAATATGTAAAATCTCAAATTTTCATCACAACATTTCATTAAAACGTGTAACACATATTCATGGATTGCCCTAAAGGGTTGGAATTTATTTCTCTCAAAACCTTTTGTGAATGAACTTTATAAACTTGATCTTCACATACCTTCAAATTTTGTCTATATTTAATAAATATTAATAGCCATGATGTGAAACTTCATAAATGTGTGCAGCCATTTTGAAAAACTTTCATAAATGTATATATCACTTTTGAATAGAAGTTGACCATCAAATAAGTGAAATTAGTAGCAAAGCTATGTGCCTCTTACAAATATTTTAATGTAATAGTTACATATATATAGTTCAAAGTGAAAAGTTAAAATAATCATGAAACACTTGAAATTTGTAATGAAGTATTAGTTGTGTGTAGAAACAATTTACAAAAGTTAATATGTATCTATATATTAGTATAGTATTAATAATACTACATATTATATCTGATATTAATATTAATATTAATATTAATAAGTTTATCATTATAATTGGACCTAGATAATTATAAATTGATTGAATTATTTCATAAAAATAAGTATGTTAAATTTCAATATTTTGTAAATTAATATGTTCATGTCTTTTTCATGGTATTTTGTTAATTTATATAATATCTTACACATAATTTATATTCATGTGTGTTCTTATGATAGTTTTTCATTAAGAAAATACAAAAATGATCTTTGATTATCTTGGATATTAAAAAAAAAAATTATATGTTATTGCAGAATTCTTAATGACAAAGATGATGAAATTATATTACTTGAAGTTTATGTTAATTAACCTTTGTTCATAAATTGTTTATTTGTTTATTTATAAATTGTCAAATTCAAAAATTAAATATTTATTTAAATTCAATATTAAGTGATTAAGTGTTATAAAATAGTGTAATTTCTTAAAAAACATTCTAAGAAAAATATTTGATAAATATTGTCCATCATTCTAATCTTTTTACCATACTCATTTTTATGTATTTTCATCAAACAATTCTTAATAGAATAATTTACCATGTAATTAAATTTTGGACTAAGTCCAAAAATATTTTAATAGAATAATGTACCATATTGTAATTAAAGTTTGGACCAACTCTAAAAATATTTTGAGTTTTTTGGATAAGGAGGGAGCTAATAAGTGGATAAACTCAATTTTTTCTAGTAATTCTATTTTCCACCTTAATCTATTAGTTTTTTAAAAATTTCAACAATCTCTATCTCAAAATAATCCAAAACCCTTAAAAACAAAGATCCATTGTCAAAGCTCCCATCAATTAATTGAACCTATAATTTTTCACAAAATTTCTACCAAATTTGAAAAAACAAATTCCAAAAAAAAATTGAATTTATGTATTTATTAATTTATTTGTAGAGTGACTTAATAAGTTGACAACAATTCTTCTTACAAATTTATTTTATTTTTTCATGTGAGAAAAGTAAAAAAAATAAAAACAATATTTAAATTTAAACATAACATATTGAAAAAAATGTAACCAAAAACTTTATAGATGTATAACTTTATCTTTACACATTACTATTAAAAAAATAAAAATATATATTTTTAATATTTTTATTATTTTCTCAACTTATAATATCGCAATAGTGTTGGGAGATAAAAAAAGGTGTCCCTCTTGACCTTGTTTGGGTTACCATAAGAAAGAAAGAGTGAATGGGAAAGTCGGAAAGAACTAACTGCAAATCCAAGGGGCAAAGTGAAAATAGGAATGGATTGAAAGAATGTCACATAATAGAATATGGGAATTTGTTCTTTTAGAATTGCTTCTCCACTTGCATTTGTTATTGATGAGCAGAAAAGGCATATCATTGCTACTCAAAAGTAGATGTGTTTGTGAACGATCTATGAGACAATGAACCACTGTCAAGTTAGAGTAATTATTGGCACTGGTGCATAAACATACTTGGAAATATCAATAGATTGTTATAATAAAAATGAATTTGATAACACATGTATGATAATCATCATATGGTTGTGATTTATGGAGGAAGATAAACCATGGCTGAATTGTATGTGTTTATAATAATGCCACTAAACTTAGTAAATGTTCCATAAACTTGTCGATGAAATTACTAATCACAAATGTATCTATTATTAACATGATGTAACTTGGCTAGAATCATTGTTAGCAGAACATATTTTAAATTGTTGTGGTAGTTGTAACCTAGCTAAAATCATTGTTAATAGAACACATTTTAAATTGTTGTGACAATTCTTCATGTTGATACATAGTAAAACATTTAGATTATTTCTTTACACAATTTTGTTAAGAAAACCTTATCACATTCCATCATATGCATTTACACAACAACCGTGTATCATATAGGATGGATTAATGTTTCAAATACGATCCAATGCTCCATACATTCAAATACCATTATATATTTATAAATATATAGAGCATAATGGTGAGATAATATATTAATAATGTAACTGTATAAAGTATGATACATGTATATATTAATTAACTCTTGAAAAATGAGCCATGCTACTCAGGATTGCATGCTTTCATATTTAAATACTTATACATTTTGATGATTACCCGTGTTACTAGTATATTGTGCATGCATTTGGACTGCATGTTGTCCATTTATCTTCTGTCATCTATCCATTAGCATGTGCTAGGGTTTTCACGCACTCTTGGAAGTGCCCAACCAAGTTAAGGGTTTCACTCAATGCAACCTTGAGGAGTACAAGCAACTCAACGCAACACAAATGAAAGTTTTCTAGTTCGATGAAAGTTTGTAAAAGCACCTAAGGAAATAGCAAAGCCAAAGGACATGGAGCCATGTGGTAGAGTGAAGGCATCGATTCCAGTCTGAAATCCATTTCCTTTTCTAGTTCTATAACCATACGCTTTGGATCATGAACCCATTGACCCAGACCAATGAATATTGTCAGTGATTCATTTTAAATTGATCATGTTTATTTATTTGATTTAGAGCCAGAGAATGATCCTGTAGATATTCCAACAACAAATTGAGATGGAAATATAATTGTAAGGGAAAAGGAATTAGAGGTGAAGGAAACACTTCCCACCTACTACTTCCTCTTGCCCATGCTCAGGTATTTGTAAAGGAAATATAGAAAGGTCACTTCCTACTTGGACTATGAAATAACAGATCTGCTCAAATCATACAAACATAGAAACTCCCATCAAACATATTGTTTTACTTGTATATTAGTAATATCAATAACATAAACACTAACATTGTGAATAAATAGCTTGAGGGAGGTAGCCATTCTAAGTAATTAATAAAACATGTCCTTCGCAAGCCAGTAACTTTCACTTTCTAGACATGATTCTATGTCATGCTTGGAAACCGGTCTATGGGAAGAGTGGCATCAACAGTTGGTGTGTCAATCGTGTGTCGTGATGGAGGTGAGTGAACCTGATACTAGTTTGGACCTCATTCTCGTACCCTTATATCCAACATGATACTAGTTTGGACATCCTTGTACCCTATCCCACACGATTGGTGACCCCCGCGTGGGATCCTACATGGAGTTACCAAAAGTGAAAGTGGCACTGTCACGTTCCTGGAGAACCCCTAGTTGGATGGTGGAAACATCCAACATTCCCAGACATCGTGTGATATCATAGTTGTTCACTTGGCGGCACGACCACACCAAGTTACTTAACTCAGACTATTCCTTACATCATAGTTTCATTCATTATTTAATTTATGTTTGTGTTTTCTTATACTTAGCTTCAATAGTAAAGAGAAACCATTCATACATAGTAACAAAACAAAATGTGCAAGTGGGCGTCCAAACCGACCTAACACCCAATCCTTAATACAAAACAGTAGTGTGTCAAGCTCAACTCATGCCACTCACAAAGAAAGTTTACAACATGAGCTTCCGCTCAAATTACATAAAGAACCTGTGCGAAAACCCAACAAATCTTATTTGGCGAGTCTGCCTCTGTGCCCTTCCTTCATTTCCTCAGTTGCACAAAACTCTCTTCATCGTGCTTCATATTTGGAAATCCTACTTCCTTTGCCTTAGAATGGAGTGACCTCTCTTCATCACCACATTTTGTTTGTCCACTAACTCCCTTCAAGAAATACTTTCCCAACCTACTCTTCGTTATAGCCTCCTCAAGGAAGCTCAAGTCACCCACCAAGGTCTACTTGGATCCTTAGTGGGAGCTCGCCCTCTCTACTTGGTTGTTTCCTTAGAACTCCCAAATTTGCATTTATGAAGAATGTGCTTTCAAGATCCCACCATTATTGTCTTTTGTTTGGTCTCTCCCTTGGTTTATATAGGTTCTCTTCCTCAACCGACACACCCATTCACCATGAGCGATGAAACTCTTTGGTCATTTTGTCCACTTTTGGTTCTGGGTCGACTCTTTCCAATGGGCATGCGTCCCTTGGGTGAGTTGGTTGATTCCACCCAAGCACACTCTCATACATTAGTCGACTCATCTACCTTTGGTTTTGGGTGCCCAAGCCAGTCTTGTAAGTTCATTGACCAATCCTTTGTCTTGGCGTCCAATGCATGTTTCCTTGTTGAGCTCCTCTTGGCGCAGTGAATGCCCAAGGTAACCAAGATTTCCAATCTCATGTTTTTCTTTGTTTGGTCAGTCAAGGCACCTTACTTGCCAAAGCGTCCAACCGACACATTTAACCGATCTGTCTCTTTTGGTGGGGTGCCCATTGCATCCATGGAGTGCCTACTTTGCCCATGTTTTCGGTCAATCTCTTTGCCTTAAATTTCATCACAAGCAAAGTATGGTGAATTTGTCCTTGGCACAACATGTTCCCAAGGAACCCAAATTCACTATATAAGAATTTCTTTGTTCAAAATGAGTGTTATCTTTCCTGGCTTGTCCATATAAACTTGTGGTGGAGGATCATATGTGCTCAAGTCAAGTTCTAATATGTTACACCCTCCCCCACTCCAAGTGGTTTTCGTCCCAATAATTCCAACAATGTTTCATTTTTTTTTATCACCAATAACGTTATTTCTCTTCTATATTATGATTGCAACCTCTGTCACAACCTCAATCATAACCAAAAAAATGTCTAAGTGTTGAACTTCCATGACGAACTATTGTGCCCATACTCCAACCAAAGTATGACATGTCTCTGTATGCAGTTAACCCCCACGTTTCGAACAAGTTGGGTAGCTAATCCAACTTTGCATACAACTCTTGAGCATGCCATCAAACAATCGAACATTGTTGTTTTTTTCCAACGTCCACCACATGCTCAACCCAAAAATTCCAAGGAAATATCACACTTGTCACTGTCTTCATCCAAATCCGTCAAGAAGTTCCTCTGCAACAACCAAGTGCTGCATAAATGAATCATTATGCTCTTGAAGTTTGACCCCTGCACCATGTCATTGCGCACTAGCTCGTCCAAGTGTCATATTAGTTGGGTGGTCGGTCCAACCATCTAATCACCTGTAAGATGGCACACCTCCATGTCAAATTGATCTCCTCACATCTGAAACTTGACTCATCCATACAACATCTTTCCAAGGAAGACCCCCTTTCCCCATTGTGTTGTGATATCACGTCAAAATGAAGTCTTCCTTCAAACTTCATTACCTTCATCTTTGTTGTGAAATTTGTTGTAACTTCCTTCCATCGTTGCACCCATCTCATCCCACGTCCAATATATCTAAAAAGTCAAGGAAATAACCACACATATACCACCTGTGCGACCAATTGAATTCACTCTCTTCACTCATCCCACAAATTGTAGGATCTTAGAACTACCTCATCGTCACTACAACCGTTCCCTCCATGGCACCATGGTTAACTTGACAAGTTTTCCCAAGTCAAGTGTGAGCCTAGATTCATCAGTCAACCTACCATCCTCTTTGTCACATGTCCATGAAACGACCTAAGTGCACAAGTCTCACACATCCAACAATCACCTCCACACTACTTCATCATTTGTTCTTTGATTCATCCTTATTTTACAATCTTCTGATCTGTATAAGTCCACAGATTCCTCCACAAGTGTTTCAATGTTTTGTCCAAACATTCCCAAGTGGAACAAGTCACCCAAAGACTTCCATGCCAAAACATGTTCGAGCATATTCCTTCGTGAATTCAAACCAACGATCCTTGTATATCTGATTCGGCCTATAATAATCCAAAAGCATCCTAAGAAGGCCCTACCTAACCTACGTACCATACCATAGGTAAGAACACATCACCCAATCCACTCAATATGTATTCTAACCCATATCGGTTTTCTGTCAATAACTTCCTTGGTTGACTCCTTATTGCCTCCATTCACCTCTTCAAATGAACCGTCTTGCCTCTACCAAGACACTTCATCATTTGGATCGCTCAAGTCATCACATGACGACTCAAAAAAAATGGCTAAGGCATTTTTGCTCCAAAGAACCTCGCCCAACCTCTCAAATAAAATGTGTGTCTCACTGTCTTCTTCATCAAAGTAATCTCTTCAACACACTTCATAAGATAGCTAGACAACAATCCAAATCGTCCCCATATCTATCACCAAATCTACCTAAGACCACTTCTTGAACTCGCCCAAGTATGATGATACAAGTCCTCATCCGCATCTTCCCCTGCCAAAGTGATCTTAATTGTTTCGCAGCTCCAACAAAGGTCGCAACACTTGGAGATCCCCAAGTCTGTGGTGGAAACATGTCACCCTTTTTTCGTTCAAGTCTCCCCATATCCCCTCAAAGAACCCAAGGAAACAATCTAGATCTTTCCAAGAGCTTGAAATGATCATACTTGTTCACGACATCTTCGACAACCTCATGGTTCAAATCCCCATACTATCACAAGTTTGCAACTCATCTGAACCACCAAGTCTGATTTTGCAAACAAACCTCCTTGTTGTTTCCCAAGAGAAAGTTCATTTTTCTGCTAAGTGAAAAACTATGATGCGCCGAAGTCACCACACCTCAACCGAACTTGTTGTCCATACCTTAGTTTTCCTTTGTCACCAAGGTGCCAAGCTCCACGACACACTCTGTCACATCCATCTGTCATTGCAATCGAAAGTTTGCAACAATAGGACCCAATGTCTATGTATAGTGAATTCCAACATAGACTCGTCTTAGTCATGTGCATCTAGAATGTTCACATCAAGTCTTTAACTCAACTCAGTGACATGAAAAACTACGTCAAGTCACCTTCTCCATGCATTCAACCAAACCCATCTTCTCTGGGGTTTTTTATTTGCGCCTCGAAATGCTTCTGCACCAGAAAACCATGCATAAATAAATTGATCATCAAGTGACTTGTTGTTAACTTAATTGCATGACTCTGCAACGAGTCACCTTGTCTGAAAGCTGTGATCATCATCTACAACCCAACTAACTCAATTGTTATCTTTGTTAGTGCATGAAACGAAGTTGTCACGATGAAAAATGTGCTCAGCTATTTTCTCCGTGACAAAAATTTTGTTCTGCTATCTCAAGAAAATCTCATCAAATTGTCCATCAAACCAACTTCTGTAGTCTCCTCCGATGTTCACTCTGATACCACCTGTCACGGTGGTGACAACAGAGAAGAGCTCAAAGACCCTTCTCCAATGTTTGAATGAATTAGATCTAATACCAACTTCTCACAGGCCTGGCGAACCCTCGGTTAGATGGTGGAAACATACAATGCTCCCAGTCACCATGCGACACCGCAGTCATTCACTTGGCGGATTGACCACGCCAAGTTACTTAACTCAGACTATGCCTTACTTAATCTTTTCGTTTATTACTTAAGTTATGTTTGTGTTTTCTTATACTTAGCTTCAACAGTAAAGAGAAACCATTAATACACAGTAACAAAATGGAATGTGTAAGTTGGTGTCCAAACCAACCTAACACCCAATCATTAATACAAAACAGAGTGTGTTGAGCTCAACTCTTTCACACAAATAAAGTTTACAACAAGAGCTTCCACTCAAATTACACAAAGAACCTGTGAGAAAATCCAACTACTCTTCTTTGACAAGTCTTCCCGTGCGCCCTTCCTTCGTTTCCTCAGTTGAACAAAAATCTCTTCGTCGTGATTCATCTTCGGAAATCTTGCTACCTTTTCCTCATAATGGAGTGACCTCTCTTCATCATCACAATTCGTTTGTCCACTAACTCCCTTCAAGAAAGACTTTCCCAACTTTCTCTTCGTTACAACCTCCCCAAGGTAGCTCAAGTCACCCACTAGGGTCAACTTGGCTCCTTGGGGGGAGCTCACCCTCTCTACTTGGTTGATGCCTCAGAACTCCCAAATCTGCATTTATGAAGAATGTCCTCTCAATCTCCCACCTTTCCTTTCTTCCATTTGGTATTTCCATTGGTTTATATAGGTACTCTACCTCAACCGGCGCACCCCTTCACCATGGAGCGACACAACCTTTTGGTCATTTTGTCCACTATTGGTTCTGACTTGACTCTTGCCAATGGGCAGGCGTCCCTTGGGTCAGTCAGTCGAATCCACCCAAGCACACTCTCATCTCTTAGCCAACTCGTCTACCTTTGGTTTTGGATGCCCAAGTCAGTCTTTTACATTCGTCGACCAATCCTTTGTCTTGGTTTCCATTTCATGTTTCCTTACTGAGCTTCCTGATCCAGGAGGATCCATAATGCTCACAAAGGTCTAGGAGGATCTAGAACGCTCACAAAGGTCCCAAGGGATCCATAAATGCTCAAGATTTGAACATCTCAAATATTCTAAAAATTGACATCATTGCATAGAGCTCGTCCTCAACTTTCCAATGACTCATACGATTCATCAAATGGAGCTCGTATGCAAAAGTTATGGGAAGTCAAAGTTTAATTCAACCAAGGTCAAAGTCAAAAGTCAAAGGGGTAAAAAGGAAACGTGTCATGTCCTACAGTGACATGTGGCATGATCATACAGATGATGTGGCCACACCCCAAGGTGCCACATGGGTTGATTGTACAACTGACTGGGAAACACAGGTGGTTCAATCACGGGTTGACAAGTGGCATCCAAGTGGTCCAATGGTTTGTTGACATGTGGCATAGATTAGCCAAGAAGAGGCTGCCACATGGAAGCCTCTCATTGGCCAGTAATAGTTAGTTTGTGTAAAATTTTATGGAGTTTGAGGGGTTCAACCCAATGACCTCCATATCCACTAAATACTTAACACTAGCCCCCACTACCACCAAATACTTAACACTATCCCCCACTACCATCTCACCGCACACATATAAGGACATAACCTATATACAACAATTATTATATTTGAGTTCATGTAATGGTTCATATGAGGGGAGAAAGCGATCAAGGACTAGCCCCTAGCCCCTAGTATGTATGTATTCCATATAACCACACCTTACTCACTAAGTGGGATTGTCAAATGATGCTGACGAGTTTAAATGAATGTCCCATATAATATATGGTATATATTATACACCATATACCATGCAACGAATTTAAAACCCACATATTATAACCAATAAACAAACAACCAAAGGATATAACCACAAATATGCCATGCATGGGAATAGAACTCGTGACCTCCGCTATTATAGCAGATGATCTTAACCAATCCGCCAACAATCCATGTTTAGCAAGATAATCACCTAAATTAGAATTAAGTTGACAATAATTTCATGTGGGAGGTTGGAGACCGAGCCTATTTAATGGGCACGGATCCCAACGTTGCATGCATTCCAAGGAAAAACATCTCTAGGAACATAGTCCAATATTTCACAGAGTTCAATGTTCTCGGATTTCAATACTATACGGATTTTACATAAGTACATGCAAGTACAACTAAATTTTGTGTTGCACCGTAAAGCATGCCAAATGGTACCTTGATGGAATTTCAAGTGCTTTATATCAAAATTGCATGATTTTTCACAAGGATCATGAATATGAGATCTATTTTGTGATTTGAGGTCATTTTTAAAACTTTGTACTCAAATTTTCATTTATGAGTATTTAATGCATTGTTTTGTGTGTCGTGAGGTGTAAAATTGAGCTACTTTGGAAAGTGGTCGACTTTACAATCAAAATGTTAAGCCCTAATATTGGCTCACTACCCCTTAATTGGGGCATATTATATTATTAATGTTATTTTATTTATGTCGGCTTTAGGCCATTAGTTGTAATTATACCTCCTAGTCTCCTATATATACCAAGGTGACATTTTCATTTTGAATCATCTTGTACTTGAACATTTAAGTGGGGTAAAAGGAGGTTGCCCCCTTGAAGAGGCTTATTATCTGAATTTATCTCTTTTTCAAGGCATTGAGTAATTTTCCTGAGGTTTTTCTATGCTATATTGATGTTTGGTTCTTAACATATGGTATCAAAGCTCAAGGTCTTGGGGTTTCGCTGCTACATCTGAGACACCGTGGAATTTTTTCTATAACTTTTTTTATACGATGTTTCAGATGGAACGGCTTAGAAGATATTTAGTAGACAGATCAAGGTACGTTTGGTTCAAAAATCAGCTCCTGAGGCCTTATACTTTCATAGATACAACCTGTACAAGATGGGATTCTGGAATCATCCTGAAATGAGTCATTGCGGAATTTTCGCTATAAAACATTTTCTGTAATGTTTCAGACCCTAAAATCTGGAGGCCATTTACATAAATTAGTAAGGTATTTGTGGTAAATATTTCAGCTTCTGGGTCATCTTAAATTTGTAGATACACCTTGTGTAAGATAGGGTATCTGACTAGTCTTATTGACTAGTCTCAAGAAGTTGTTCCCAGTAAAAAAATCATAACTTCTTGCTAGAGTATCCAAACTGAGTGGGACTGGTTTCATTGGATCATGGATATTCGATAATATTTTGGGTGCAAGTTTCAGAATTTGATATCAATTATTTTGTGCGGGGCATGCTATACAAGTGAGATCTCCTGGAAAGGCCAAAAATCGGCAAGTTGTGAGGAAGTTACCATAAATTCCACTTGGCACATCCAATTTTGATTAGACATGTAGCATTGCAAAGAAGAAATATCAGAGAACTACCTAAAAGAAAGTTTCATACCCAGAAGGGCCGAAACTTGGGAAATAGAACAGAATAAATATTGTCTAGCAGAACCGCCTCAAAATCAAGATTCAAAAGTGATACTTGGCCAACATGCCACCAAAAA
>ML810947.1:84886-96074 GCA_009831015.1 Picea engelmannii
TTTTGTGTTGCACCATAAAGCATGACAAATGGTACCTTGACAAAATTTCAAGTGTTTTATATCAAAATTGCATGATTTTTCACAAGGATTGTGAATATGAGGTACTTTTTGTGATTTTAGGTCACTTGTAAAAAATTTTACTCAATTTTTCATTTATGAGTATTTAATGCATTGTTTTGTGTGCCAAGAGGCGCAAAATTGAGCTAGTTTGTAAAGTGGTCGACTTTACAATCAAAAGTTTCATAATTTCGCAAGGATTTCAATGGCAAAGTTATTTTCTTTTTGTGAGTGATGTAATTTAAGAGAATCCATTAAATTGGCATATGTGAGTCATGTTACATGTGTTTTGGTATTTAATTTTTAGTTTATGGGTTTTTTGGATTAAAAAACACATCATCAAATTTTTGCAATCACCTCAATAGATCCTAAAAATTATATGGAAACAAGTTAGATACTACATGTATATATTTTCAAGAATAAGTGGTGTCTAAATATTTTTGGATCACTCCCCTTGGCGCGGTGAGCCCCCAAGGCGACCAAGATTGCCCATCTCATGTTTTGTTTCATTTGGTCGGTCGGGGCACTTTCCTTGTCAAAACATCCAACCGATGTGTTTAACCGATCCGTCTCTTTCGGTGAGGCGCTCATTGCATCCATGGAGCACCTACCTTGCCCACGTTTTCAGTCAAGCTCTTTGCCTTAACTTTCATCACAAGCAATGTATGGTGAAGTCATCCTTGGGATGATGCATGATCAAGGAACCTGACTTCACTATATAAGAATTTCTTTGCCCGGATTGAGTGTTCTCTTACATGGCTCATCTATCCAAACTTGCGGGAGAGGAGCACGCACACTCAAGTCAACTCCTGAGATGTTACATGCACCCTTTCGTCGGGTACATATAAGTGTTATACTTTGATTCTAGATCATTCTCATATTTGTTTTCATTCTCGTAACACTATCTCTCCATCGCTTCCATATTTTGGTTTTCAAAAAATGTATTCCCTCACAATTGTTCACCAACCATGTGAGGGAGAGTGGGTCCTTAATTGGGGTTATGGTTAGCTCCTACCTCTAATAACTGCTTGGTTTGGGAGAGGATAGATCCCATAGTAATACTAAGGTTACGAGGTGGGGAAAGATCAACAATATAGGGGGAAGTGGTCAGGGAAGGGTGTAGGTATTCAGGCCAATCAGTCAGCAATCACTCTTTTAGGTTAGGCCTGAAAATGGAACTGTAACTGTGAGCTAAGGTACAGAAACCCAGTCCGAAGGAATGGATATCCGTTAAAAGGAGGTGGTGAAAGAGAGACATTAATAAATAGGTAGCTAAAAGGCTTAGAAGCTGTAAGGTAATGCAACAACATTCATCGAGGTAATTTCATAGTTGGACGGTCATGCGACAACATTCACAGAGGGAAAAATCGATCAAGCTAGATAGCCATGCAGAGCCATTTCCACATCATGAGGTGCCTGCAAGTCTTGAAGAAGGGAAAATGAGGTAAGCACTTTGTAACATTTTTTTTCAACTGTCAAGAAATTTACTAAAAATATATATCTCAAAATGAGGAAATTTGAAAATATATATCCCAAAACAAGAAAAATTTTAAGCAATGTTGCATTGTAAACCTGATATGTTCTTGTTGTAGTTATGTAGAAGTCTAGTGACAAGTCTGAGATAAATGGATGGATGTTGGTTTGAAGGGATTAGAGGAAATGGACGCTAGAAATGTTGGTTGGAATTTGGGAGGAAAGGAGGAAATATAGGAAGATCTTCGTTGGAAGCCAGAAGGAAACGCAGGAAAAAACCACTAAAGTTTGCATGCTGGTGTATGTGGCAACTGAAAAGAAACCAAGAGAAACCAAGATATGGGAGGATGGTTCAAGGAAATCTTAGGATATGCAATGCTAACAAAAAATGTTAACTAACTAATGCTATCTCTTGAGATATCATTGGTTCACCTCAAAATATATACACCGTAGTTTCCTAAGTTTAAAACCCCTTGCCTCATTCCTTGCCTTGGTATGAGTCCAAATAAGACCACGAAGTTTTCCATTGGCTAAAACAAATTGTGTACCTATTTGATAGGGCTATAAAAAGTGTGAATGAAATAGAAGCTAAAAACTTAAGGTTAAATTTCTTGGTTTGTGTGAGGGACTAATGCAAAATGTGAAAACCGTTTACGATAGTCCATGTTGCCTAAAGGTAGGGACTAATAAAAAAATTCTAGTTTGATTTGATAGAGCCATTAAAACTTAAATCAATGGTCTTAAAACACAAAGGAAAAATCTCGACACAATTATTGTCATATGGTTGGTGGAGAGAGGGGACTAATTCTATTCTAAAATCGTGGGTAGTGCAACAATTGTTGCTACATTGAGGGATAATTTGATATGGGTGGGATCATGTTTGTCGTGGCTACAAACAAACCAAATTTGGTGTGTTTTAGTTGGGCGAAGGAGGAGAAATTGGTGTTGGATTGTAGAGGAGAAAATGGGGAATGCAAGTGATGCGAAAGTTGTTCGTATGTGAGTGGGGTTTATGGGGTTGCATGTGAAGTGGGTCGAAGTTAGGTTGACCGGAAGTGGATTAATTTTATGATGGGTACCACTTCCACTTCCTCACCTTGAATCCCTAAGGGTCATACGATTCCTTACACATTTCGCTTGGTGATAGAGAAAATGGAGATGAGGTTGTTTGTATAATCTATGTTGTTTGTATAATATTTGTTATCCTATCTCTTGAATCCCTAAGGGTCATATGATTCCTTATGCGTTCACCCGATCCATATATTTCGATGGGGCACCCATTGCATCCATGGAGCGCCTACCTTGCCCACGTTTTTTATCAAGCTCTTTGCCTTAACTTTCGTCACAAGCAACGTATGGTGAATTCATCCTTGGGATGACGCACACTCAAGGAACCTGACTTCACTATATAAGAAGTTATTTTCTCGAACCGAGTGTTCTCTTACATGGCTAGTTCATCCAAACCTGCGGGGGAGGAGCATGCACGCCCAGGTCAAGTCCTGAGATATTACATGCACCCTTTCGTCGGGTACATATAAGTGTTATACTTTGATTCTAGACCATTCTCGTATTTGTTTTCATTGTCGTAACACTATCTCTCTATTGCTTCCATATTTTGGTTTTAAACAAATGTATTCCCTCACAATTGTTCACCAACCATGTGAGGGAGAGTGGGTCCTTAATTGGGGTTATGGTTAGCTCCTACCTCTAATAACTACTTGTTTTGGGAGAATATAGATGGTTTGGGAGATGATAGATCCCAGAGTACTACAAAGGTTACGAGGTGGGGAAAAATCAACGATATAGGGGGAAGAGGTTAGGGAAGGGGGTAGGTATTCAGGCCAATCAGTCACTGATCACTCTTTTAGGTTAGTCGTGAAAATGGAACTGTAAATGTGAGCTAAGGTACATAAACCTGGTCTCATGGAATGGATATCCATTAAAAGGAGGTGGTGTAAGAGAGACGTTAATAAATAGTTATTTAGAAGGCTTAGAAGCTGTAAGGTAATGCGACAACATTCATGGAGGTAATGTCATATATGGACGGTCATGCGACAACATTCACGGAGGGAACAATCAATCAAGACAGATAGCCATGCAGAGCCATTTCCACATCATGAGGTGCGTGCAAGTCTCGAAGAAGGTAAAATGAGGTAAGCACCTTATAATTTTTTTTCGATTGTCAAGAAATTTACTAAAAATATATATCTCAAAATGAGAAAATTTGAAAATATATATCCCAAAACGAGAAAACTTTTAAGAAATGTTGCATTGTAAACTTGATATGTTCTTGTTGTAGTTATGCATAAGTCTAGTGACAAGTATGAGATAAATGGATGGATGTTGGTTTCAAGGGATCAGAGGAAATGGATGCTAGGAATGTTAGTTGCAAGTCGGGAGGAAAGGAGGAAATATAGGAAAATATTCGTTGGAATCCAGGAGGAAATGCAGGACAAAGCCACTGAATTTTGCATGCTAGTGTATATGGCAATTGAAGAGAAACCAAGAGAAACCAGGCTATGGGAGGATGGTTCAAGGAAATATTAGGACATGCAATGCGAACAAAAAATGTTAACTAACTAATGATATCCCTTGATATAGAATTAGTTCACCTCAAAATATATACATTGTAGTTTCCTAAGTTTAAAACCCCTTGCCTCATTCCTTGCCTTGGTATGAGTCCAAATAAGACCCTGAATTTTTCCATTGGTTAAAACAAATTGTGTACCTATTTGATAGGGCTATAAAAAGTGTGAATGAAATAGAGGCTAAAAACTTAAGGTTAAATTTCTTGGTTTGTGTGAGTGACTAATGCAAAACGGGAAAACCATTTATGATAGTCCATGTTTCCTAAAGGTAGGGACTAATAACAAAATTCTAGTTCGATTTGATTGAGCCATTAAAACTTAAATCACTGGTCTTAAAATGAAAAGGAAAAATCTGGACACAATTGTTGTCATATGGTTGTTGGAGAGAGGGGACTAATTCTATTCTAAAATCGTGGGTAGTGCAACAGTTGCCGCTACGTTGAGGGATAATTTGATATGGGTGGGATCGTGTCTGTTGTGGCCGCTATGTTTTCATTGGGCGAAGGGGGAGAAATTGGTGTTGGATTGTAGAGGACAAAATGGGGAATGCAAGTGATGTGAAAGTTGTTCGATTGTGGGTGGGGTTTATGGGTTTGCAAGTGAAGTGGGTCAAAGTTAGTTTGACTAGAGGTGGATTAATTTTATGATGGGTAACACTTCTGCTTCCTCGCCTTGAATCCCTAAGGGTCATATGATTCCTTAGACGTTTTTCTTGGTGATAGAGAAAATTGAGATGAAGTTGTCTGTATAATCTTTGTTGTCCTATATTCCGCTGTGACATTTGTTGTGATTGAATCACCAATTTTGAATCCCTTCAATGCAGGTTGTTGATTCATCCCTTTTGGTGTAATGAACCTTTCTAATGAATCTAACTAGGGTATAAATCTATTTAACTAGGGTACAAATTTAAGGGGCATTCTTATCTGTCAATTAAATTTTTAATTTTTTTTACGACATGTGTTTTTTATAATTGTTTTTCACATCACATATATTTATTTTTGTCCATCATTTAAAAATTATTTAAACATTATATGTTATATGTGTTTATGTTAATTTTTTTCATGAATACAAGAGTATGACGATTTCCAAGACTCTCATACAATTACAATTTCCAAGATCTCAAACAATAAAAGCATGACATGGAATTGCTCACATAAAAAATTGTAAAATGCAAAATTGCAATTTTGTACCAAATATTGATGAGCCTTACCTCTATGGGTCGTTGCATTCACTGTTGTCTAAAGATGATACATTTTGGCCCTTTTCCGGGGACATTTTCCCGAAATCCAGCCAAAAAATCGTTGTATCTGCATATCTGAGTGGTTAATTTTGTGTAATTTGAGTGCCACAAGGGTTTTTCAACATGCTAAATCCATTTCTGCATTCAAAAATGCAATTTAAACAACAGAAAATTGTGATTTCATGCATATTTATGTCGTCATATTTCGGTGAAAAGGGAAAAAACGTTGAATAGTTATACAATGACCATTGCATGCTAGTGTTAGGAAATATTCTCGAATCTCGCTATTTTCTTTCTTCTCAACTTTCAATTTTTAGGCTCAGGGGATGGAGACAAGTTTTTTCCAAAATGTCCAAAGACCCCCTGTGGGATTGCATGATGCCATGGAGACAATTTTTTTCCAAAATGTCCAAAGACCCCATGCATCTTGTCGATGAAGTATGTGTTATGGGATTTATAACCCCCAATTGTTTCTTCCCTCTCGTCGTTCAAGCTTCAGGCTAGGGTTTGTATGATACGATCATCAATGGAGATGGGCTTTTTCTATCATGCCCAAAGATCCCGTGTGACCTTGACCTTATGTGATAAGATTTATAACTAACTGATAATATGCTTTACAAGTTTACAAGTTTACATGACAAATCAACTTTCTATTGTATAATGT
Organism: Picea engelmannii; assembly: GCA_009831015.1. NCBI lineage: Eukaryota > Viridiplantae > Streptophyta > Pinopsida > Pinales > Pinaceae > Picea > Picea engelmannii. The sequence continues at coordinate 90,909 of ML810947.1, forward strand.
GATCATCAATGGAGATGGGTTTTTTCTATCACACACAAAGACCCCTTGTGACTCTTGACCTTATGCGATAAGATTTATAATTGACTCGTAGTATGCTTTATAAGTTTACATGACAAATCAACTTTCTAATTCTCAAAACTGTTACTTATCTCATAATGGCACGATGTGATCAACAATGGAAATGGGCTTTTCCCAACACACTCAAAGACCCACTATGAGTGTGACCACTGAACCTTGTTGCACATCCAATAAGATAGAATTTATAACCTATTAACCGACATGTAAAGCCATTGAAATATAATTTATAACCCATCCATCTATCAAAATTAATTTGTTTTTTAATATATTTATAAATTCATATTTTTTATTTCTTAATATTAAACATTACACACAAATATAAACTTTAATCCATTAATACACATTAATACAAAGTCAACTAATACATTTTGACTTACAACCAATTACAATATATCTAAATAATTATAAACAGATTTATAAAATAGACTTGCAACCAATTACAATATATCTAAATAATTATAAACAGATTTATAAAATAGACTTGCAACCAATTACAATATATCTACCTTCAACATAAATAATAAACGGATTTATAAAATAATAAATTGATTTGTTAGTGTATGCACCATATCGGATATAGAATAAAACCTCCATTACTTAATCAATAATAACTTAATTAATAATAACATGGTTAAAAACAAGATTTTTTAATTTATTTAGATTTATATTTAATTATAATAAGCACAAACTTTGATTAAGTTCACATTATTTGTTGGGCAACACAAATTAATTAAAAGGGCGTTAGCTGGCTGGGCTTCTGAATCGATGGTTTCCACTTATTCTGATTCGGACACAAGGAGTAGCTGAAAATTTCTTGAACTAAAAGTGGTTTTGTATTCAAGAGGGAAGATTCTTAAGAAGGCCTGTTTGCACAACAATTTTGTGTATTGGTGTGGTTTGAAAGATGAGATATTCATGGCTGGAGAACCCAACAAGAACACTGGTATTGGTGAACTTGGCAGGGATTATGGAGATGGCGGATGAAGCGCTGTTGCCCGGGGTGTACCAGGAGGTTGGATTGGCTTTACATATTTCACCAACACAGTTGGGGTTTCTTACTCTTCTCAGATCTATCACTCAGGCAGCTTGTTACCCACTGGCAGCTTTTCTGGCGATTCATCGCAATCGTGCCCATGTGATTGCCCTCGGAGCCTTTCTCTGGGCAGCTGCTACATTTCTTGTTGGAATCTCTACAACTTTTGCTCAGGTACCGACAATTATCAATCATTTGGCCTAGCAGGCCATAGCATATTATTGAGTTTGACCCTAAACAAATTGGTAGTCACATTAAGGAGACAAAGACAGCCTTTAGGTAAATGGCAGCTTAGCTGCTGAATCTGTTTTTAACAAATTTTGTTGTATTTTTACTCAGTCTCATACATGCCACAGCTCCCACCATAAAAAAAAAATTAAGATAGCTTTTGATAGCCTAAAAAATTAAGATAGCCTTTGACAGCCTAAAACTGTTTTGAATTAACTAAAATCTCACTTGATAGGGATGCAAGCCTTTTCATTATGCTTAAAAGATTAGAAATTGGGGTTATCAACCTTATGTCCATACCTAAAACCTGCCCCCTTCAAAAGATTGCCAACTATTCTGGCAGGAGCTGAAGCCTGCCCCATTCAAGGTATTGTTCAGGTTTTGTTGTCACCCACAAGGAGGTATTAACACACTATAGGGTGTGTTTTAACCTCTAAACTAACTTGCAAGTGCACCAAATGATCCTGCTTTGTATAGCAAGGTTGTTGAAACCAAGTGATGCATGTTTACAAATTTCTTCTGTTTCGAAAGAAAAAAATGAATTTTTTGGACCTATTGCATGGAGAGTAGCCAGATGTTTTACACCTCATTATGACATAGATGTTGTCTTACATAAACTTACATATTTACAAAAATCATGTAGATCTATCTCAAATCCAAATTTGTCGAGGATAAAAATTAAATCCAAATCTGTCGAGCATTGGATACATTTTCTTCTCCAGGTGAAATTTTTTTAATCCTTTAATTTCATGTCAAGAAATGTGATCCATCAGTGTGTTTTATGGATCTATAAATTTGTTCCCTGAATGTTTAATGGATCGGGCTTTAATTAAGATAAGTTATCATTTAATTTCATGTAAAGAAATTTGATCCCTCAGTGTTTTATGGATCCAGTGTTTTATGGATCCAGAAATTTGATGCCTCAGTGTTTTATGGATCTGAATTTAAATTTAAGACAAGTTTATACTGGTAAGTAAATATGATGTTAGATGAATATGTGATCTCCATGAATTTATAGGCAGCAATATCAAGATCATTGAATGGGATCGGACTTGCCATAGTAATTCCCGCCATTCAGTCGCTCGTGGCGGATTCGACGGATAAGGGAAACCGTGGATGGGCTTTCGGGTGGCTACAGTTTACAGGCAACTTTGGAGCTATATTGGGTACTATGATTTCTGTTCTGTTAGCTTCCACAACAGTGATGGGGATTTCCGGTTGGAGAATTTCTTTTCATATAGTTGCAGGAGTGAGCGTTGTGGTTGGGGTTTTGGTCCGTGCTTTTGCAACAGACCCGCGGTTTTCAAACGGTTCGATGCCCAGAACTTCGTAAGTATATCTGTCACTTCGTTTGATATACAAATGCACATAGATTTCTATTAAAAAATGGATTTCATCGGGCTTCTTGTGGTTCAGTTTAAACAGTAGAAGTGATTTAGCATCTGTGAATCTTTTTAGAGAAAGTGAAACGAAAGGGGTGTCACCAATATGGTCGGATCTGAAGGTAATGGGCGCAGAAGCGAAGAAAGTGATGCGAATTCGGAGCTTTCAGATAATTGTAGGTCAAGGGATCGCGGGATCATTTCCATGGTCGGCTCTATCGTTTGCACCCATGTGGCTGGAGCTCATTGGATTATCACATCAAGCTACTGCATTTCTGATGATTGTGTTTATCGTGGGGGGTTCCTTGGGTGGATTGTTTGGAGGGCGAATGGGGGACATTATCGCCAGACTCCTTCCAAATGCTGGAAGGATCATTCTTTCACAAATAAGTACAGGTCTGGCTATTCCTTTGAGTGCAGTTCTGCTGCTAGTTCTGCCTGACAATCCTTCTACTGTGTTGGGACATGGCCTAGTATTTTTCATCGTGGGATTCGCCGTATCATGGAACACACCTGCCACCAACAAGTGGGTAGTGGGTAGAATGTATCATATTTTAGCAAAGTTTAATGCACATTGATTGATGGACAGATTGTATTTGAATCCAAAATTTATACAGATGTTTTTTTAATCTGCAGTCCTATATTTGCAGAAATTGTACCTGAGAAAGAAAGAACGAGTATATATGCCTTGGATTGCTCGTTTGAATCAATCCTAACATCCTTTGCTCCGCCAGTGGTTGGCTTTCTGGCCCAACGTGTGTATGGCTATAAACCTATTCCCGAAGACTCAAGCAAAGCCATGGAAATAGAAACAGATAGGGGAAATGCTGCTGCATTGGCGAAGGCACTCTACACAGCAATCGCTATTCCAATGGCTCTGTGCTGCCTCATTTACTCCTTTCTCTACCGAGCATATCCGAAAGATCGTGACATAGCTCGCCTTGAAACGCACGGGGAATTAGAGATGTGGCAGCAGGTCAGTCCGGATAGTATTTATTCACCTGGTTATTATAGTACTGTTGAAACTCAAGAACAAATTGGTGACAGTGAGGAGAAGAAGTTACTGAATGATCAAGAGATACAGACTAATTTCTGAGATGAACTCTGAAGATCTATGTGTGGTGACCATCAATAAGCACCTGACGATAAGCATTTCTGTATATTGTACATTTTTAAAACTTTTAAGCAGATGGTATATAACCCAGAATGTCAGTAAACTTTAAAGCAGATGATGTATAACCCAGAATACAGAGCATTGCTCTGTATCCCGGTTCTTGGGTTAATGAGGTCCTTCTTTGTGTATGTTCAATGTGGGAATCTGTCATAATTTAGCTGAGTATTCATGCTTTTAACCGGTAAAGGCATTGCTCTGTAGCTCGGTTCTTGGGTTAATGAAGTCCTTTGTGTATGTTCAATGTGGGAATCTGTCATAATTTAGCTGAGTATTCATGCTTGTAACCAGTAAAGTTTTCATAAGGACAAATACCTTTTCTCCTTTTCCTTGACTTTGGTTGAAGCTCTAAATCATTGACTGCAAGTAGAGTGAAATACTTTTATTCCCCTTCTTCACAAGGTCAAGAATTTAGACAGAATCGAGATGTATGGAAAAAAAAAAAAACATCAAAATTTAAGCTTGAAAATACTTTTCGGCTCATTTCTTTCCATTATTTCTTTCCATTTTCTAGAGTAGAGCCTCCAATATATATGGGAAGGAAGAATACTCTCCCATGGGAAGAATACTCTACAATGCAGAGTGAAAAGTTATCACACTATATATATAGATATAAGTTTTATGTTTTTAAAGTATAAATATAATAGAATAATTTTACTTGTAAAGTAGATTGATTGGTCTCTACTTAGTGTATGTTAGTGGGAGGTGGGTGATTTTATTTTGGAGGGGCCTTGTGTTATATGTTGTTTCCATCTTGCTTGTATTTCGGTGTTTGTAGGCCTTTCATGACATGGAGGGGTTACACTAGTGGCATGTGGGGTTGTCCTCATGACCTTGTACAATAATAGAAACTTAGGAATTTGTTTAAAGGGACTTTGTTGTTGTTGCATGAATTTTGTCGAACACGACATGGAGAGGGATATAGTGGTGGTGTGTAGAGTCGTCCTCGTGACTTGAGAAAATAGCAGAAACTTAGGATATCATTTAAATAAACTTTATTGTTGTTGCATGAATTTTGTCAAAATTGTTGTATGGTTACTCTAGACAAAATATGTTTTGTTCTCTTTTCCATGGAAATTATGTAGAATTATTATTTAGCTGAGAATATTATTTGTTTTCCAATGCTAAAACATTGAATGTAAATTATGAAATTTGTTATGAATCACACAAACACAATACACAATATCAACACAAAACCTAGTCATAGATCTAACATTACCTTGTGATGTCTCCTGCTAAGGGATGTTTACTACAAAGAAAACATCAATTGGTGA
>ML810948.1:7154-45736 GCA_009831015.1 Picea engelmannii
TTATCAATCATGATAAGACAATAATGAGTCATCTATAAATTTTTCCAACAATGCATCATATACCAATGGAACCACATCGATCCATCTTCATCATGTATCAATGACAACTCATTGATCCATCTTCATCTATGCATTCTCATCAATGAAAATGCATATTATATTACATCAATCATCAATCATTTGACATCAATCAATCACTTGACATCAATCAATCAAACCATTGGCATCAATGACAACATGATCCAAGAGTCGGATTTTCTAGATGCCATTCTAATCCTAATGTCTATACCAAGAAAGTAGGAAGTCATCTCATAATATTTTTCCTTTATGTTTATGACCTTATCCTTACTGGTAGTGACTCAAAACTTTTAAACCATGTGAAAACCAGTGTTAAGAAGAAATTTGAAATGACAAACTTAGGATTTTTACACTATTTCTTTGGCCTCCAAATTTTGCAAACCAATGAAGAAAATTATCTTTCCCAATCTAAGTATGCTTATGACCTTCTTTGTCGCTTTCACATGGAATATTGTAAACCATCCCCTACTCCCTTCCAATCTAGAGTCAAGCTTGTTGCCACCTATACTTCTCCCGAAGTTGATGCCACCTTGTACCATCAATTAGTTGGTAGCCTTTTATAATTGAATCATACTCATTATATTTTTTACTTTGTTGTTGGTCTTGTTTCCCGATATAGGAAAACACCCCATGACATCCATTGGAAAACAGCTAAAGGGATACTTCGGTATGTTTGGGGTACAGTTCAGTTCGGGATACATTACAATTTTGGGGGGACTCCTTTGTTGGTTGGTTTCATTGATTTAGATTGGGCCAATGACCCTGATGATTGGAAGTCTATTGTAGTCTATTTTTTCAGACTTGGTTCAGGACCTATCACTTGGGCCTGTAAGAAATTACAAACTATTGCACTTTCTTCAGCAGAAGCAGAGTACCGAGCAACGGTAAATGCAAGTCGGGAAGCCTTGTGTCTTTGACAGATCCTTTTAGAGTTTGGATTCTAGAAACAACATCCGACCAGCCTTAATTCGACAATTAGAGTGCCATTAATATCGCCAAATACTTAGTTCAAAATCAGCGCAGCAAACACATAGAGCTACACATGCACTTCATTAGAAAGCTCATTTATGATCAAGTTAATGAAGTCTATTTTTCCCTACAAAAGATCAAGTTGTAGACATTTTCACAAAGTCTCTTATAGAAGAGAATTTTTCCAAACTTTGATCTATGTTAGGAGTTCAAGAAGTTGTCATTAAGCGGGGATAGGCTCTAATGCCTCCTTCCTTCTCCTATTGTGTCATTATTGTAAATCCTCCAATCATATCCTGGGTTGTTCTTAAGGGGGGATATTAGGATATTTAGATAATTAGGAGTTAGTTAATATCTACTTGGTCTAATGTGTCATTAGGTAAAAGTGTGTTTCTTAGTGTGTTTCTTTAGTATGCATTAGTATGCATTTGTAGTTAGGAAATCTGACAGTCACGATATGTTCCCGACATAGAGTCATCTGGCATTTCATATTCTCCTCTATCTCAACGGCTACATTGATTTGTGGCTTAACACCCGATTGGTCCATGATCTCTATTTAAAGAGCATGGCGGGTCATTTTCCTATGATTGACTGTGAGAAACTCTCTTATAAATTATCTCTGTAATCTTTTTATTTTGCATTAATAAATTGGTCCAAGTGGTCGCGTTGGTTGGGGCTGTGGATGTTTCCTCGAAGGGGTTTTACCACGTCAAAATATTGGTGTGTTGATCTTTGATCTGGTTTTGTGAGTGGTTATTGAAGGTGTTTGTCCTTTGTTGGAATACATGTGTTGTCGAACGTTACTTCATATTATAATTTCTCATTAATTATACTTTATTTTAGAAGGTATTATTGTTTGTAGGTCTTACACTTAGTATTAATGCCAAGGTTCAACCCCTATGGAACCTCTTACCCTATTGAATTAAATCCAAAACACAATGTAGAGCCAATAATTGTAAATTTTTATTAATTTTGTATTAAAATTGTAAACTTTACATTCTGTATGAAGAAAATATTAAAAAAAAAAAAATTAATCTTATATTAAATGCATGATTGATGCACTACCTATAAAATGAATATGAAGCAAGTAAAATGGGAATTAGGTTTGATAATGCATAATCTAGGATTCTTATAGTGCATGGGAAGGAAGAATTAAATTGAAATTGAATAAACGAAGTAGGTAATAGTTGCAAAGCAGCTAGTCCCTACCTTAGTCATGATGATAATATATTACCCTAAATAAATGAGTCAATAAATTTGTTTCAAATATTGAAATGAATTGCTATCAAAATTTTAGAAAAAATGACACATTGTGCAAAGATAAAAGTTATGTTCCCACTTTTTAAGTGAGTGTAATGTAAATTTTTAATAATGTGTCCTTATAATTATTTTTCTTAAAATAAATTTCATTATTATTTTACCAGAGTGAGATTATTTTTTTAACATGTTATAATTTTTCTCTTCCCTCTTCATATTGTTGTTTACCATCTATTTCATCTGAAAGTATGAAGAAAATAATTTATTGAATCTATCAACATTAAATCATGTGATCAATGATATCCAATTGTCTACCATAATTATGTAAATAGATTGATCTTCTCTCAGAACGAGGATATTCCACTAAGGGTTTACACTATATCTCTTAAAACATAGAAAGGAACACTAACACTGGTGCATGGTGAATATGCTTCAAGAAACTTTATGTTTTTCATTTGTGATTGTTCAAAATTTTGTGTTTCACTTATTGTTGTTAAAAATTTCATGTTTGAGTATATTGATATGACACTAAGACAAGACAATGCAATGAAGTTGGACAATGCAAAGACTTTCGAAACAAGGTCAATCCACCATACAAATAATCATTATATATTTTATACATTGAAATTAGGACAAAAACATAAAAGGACTTTGAAAATAAAATTGATATATTTATATAAATTGAAACATACCAACCTTTGCATAGGGTTCATTGTTTTGGCAATTCTCATATAGTTATTGATTTGCTCACAATATCATAAACTAATTGCAATAGTTCTTATTTTTCTTCTTCTGAGTTTTTGTCACTGACCCTTGGATTGAGTCATCTTTCTAGATAAGGCCTAAATCACTTCCATGCTCTTTATTATCAGTTTCAGTAGCACATTTCTATTTCTTTGATAAAGAACAAGTTTTCTCAGTAGGCATTGTTTATTTGCCCCAAATTGTATACATCTTCATCTATTTCTTCCAAGGATAAAAAAAACTTGCACACCTACATATGAGTGATGATTCCCACAATCTCCAAACTAGAAATCCAAAACACAAAACCAATAGAAAAAAAACAAAAACATAATATGCATGACCTTTCCTGAATCCTTTTGAACTTGCAGTAACAAACAATTAAGTTTGTCTAAAACTTAAACACCTAGCATCCTAACTTCCTTAAATACAGTGCAATTTTTGTGTCCTTTAATAGAGTTCCCTTTTGGAAAGCATCTAAAAAATGAAAATTGAAGCCTCTTCTATTGTACTAAATTAATCCATAAAGCAAAACAAATTTGACTAATTGGAACATTCCCACTAGTAGTTCTTTATCCAACAAAATGATTTATGATCTTGAAATAAGTAATACCTAACTAGTTCAACCCACTTCCTAGGATGCAATTGAGTGCTTCTCTTCCTGTAAGACTGAAAATTAAGTTAATGGACGCCACCAAAGGCACAATATCAGCCTTAGAAAAAACAATCCAAAGGCATACTACAGGTTGGTGATCCTAGAATTTATATATGCTATCATCCTCTCCCTCTCAATTGTTGGCATCGTTTGATGGTTTTACATGTAAAAGAAAATTATACATCCATTTGGATTGCAGTCAGTTTCCTTGTGAGTGCAGCTTCAACAGTGTCCATTATGTATCTAGCTCGGAGTTGAGAATTCTTGTAATTTTAAATAGTGGGAGGGATGAGTATCGAGAAAAACAAGACAAAACATGATAAAGTATAAACAAAAAATTATGGAAATGAAAACCCACAAACCTAACACATATCAAGAGAAATTCATCATAAAATAATTTATCAAAAAAATTATATGATGCATGCAAGAAAAATAAATCATGAAAATAAAGAGAACTAAAGGTAGAGAACAACAAACTAAAAATCTACTAGCATACCCTTGAAGCAGGGGAAGGGAACACCGAAGACAATACAAGGTGGATATGTTGTAAAGGGAAAGCAAAGTGTTTTTGTTTATAGTGTGACAAGGCTTATTGTGTTCCACTAACCTTTCAAGGTCCAATTATGTTCCACTAACCTTTCAAAATCCAATTATGTTCCACAATGTTTTCAAGTCCAAATGTTTCATGGATATTCCTTTTATTTATATGTGTCCTAACTTATCTTAATGAATTTTCTCACTTATTTGCTTCTTTTTACCTCTAGTTATTTGTAAATTAGAGGAAGATGCAAAAGAATTAGGAGAAGGTTCAAATATCACTAGTAATATATTGAATGATGAGGACGACGATGGTTAACATCCATTGAAACCATAATTAATATAAATAATTAAAAGTTGTCAATGGAATATCACTTGAATTTAACTTAAGTTGTTGTCGATGAAGCATATCCCTAAAAATTAACTTTTTAAAATTTTATTCTTATAATTTTAAATTTTTTTCTTATAAGTAAATTTTATTCTTATAAGTAAATGTATATATAATAACTAATCTTATTAATAATTTATTAAGGAAACAAAATCAAAAAATAAACTTTAGAGTGGCACCATGAGGAAGGTTCGTATAATTTTTAAAAATTTTTGTAGTTTTTTAAAATTTTAAAATAAATTTGTCTCATTTTGGACCATAAAGAGTGATCAATGCGCATTAAAAAGATACGTGGATTTATAGGAGGAGGTCATTATGGTTTGAATGGGAATTTAAACACAGAGAAAACATGTGGGTAAATGTAGACTGAGTTGTATGTTTCCATTTTGTTTTTGAGAAGGGAATTCGAGCATCAAATGTGTAAAATTGAAATGGGTCACTCAACCTAACACAAAATGGTCTTAATCTCAAGAAAACAGATTTAAACCAATTTGCAGGGAATTTGAGCACCTCATGCCCTTTTCCCTGTCGAGTCTGGAACACACATTGCTCAGGCGACATGTATTGAACTGCTCCTCTTCGTATTCATATTGATTAAGTATGTGGCTTGAACCCTACACCTCTGAAGCCGTATTGGTGCGGATTTAGTTGTTTTACTGATTGCAAGATCACTCGAGTGAAAATTTAGAAAGAAGGTGGTATCATGATGGATGTGAGGGATCAGGTCGACTACGATCACCTCATAAAGTTGTTGATTATCGGTGAAAACGATAAGAAGCTTACAAACCCTTCCCAATACTCCTAAATTCCATGTAGAACCATCAAATTAAAACTAGCAATTGCCCCTAAAGGTGCAAAAAGTACATTGTTATAAAGTTGATGCACACTTTTGTTTCATGTGGATCACACTTAAGAAAATATTTTATTTGTTATGTGTCACATGTATTTTCTCTTTTGGTGCAATATACAGTGTGTCACACCCTTCTTCAAATCTTGAGTGAAATGAACAGTGTCACATGGAAAAGATATTTTGTGCAACACAAAATTATAGGAGCTGCAAAGGTGGAGAGTAATGGTGAGAATGAATTGAGTAGGAAGAGGGAACATGAAAAAGTGAGCATTCATAGTGAACTAGCTCACTTCTAACCTTCCAGGCACTGAATGGATTTGCTTCTTGTTCAGAAGACATGAGTCCCTTAAACACATGAACACTGCGGATTGGGGACTCCAAGAATCCAGCCACCTGGAAAATGTTTGCCACCATACCTTGTCTATTGATACTTTTGCGACCGACTCCCATCAAATTCCTCATGTGATCGATCCCCAAGAAATCGAGCTCATAAAACATATTAATAATTATTCAATGTGTTATGTTGTATACCTATCACTATTGTTGTTGTCTTGATTGTTCTTGGATGGTTCTCCCCTCCATGATATTCAATATGGGTAGTTGTATAGTCATTGTTCATGGTTTGGTTTGATTTTCTTTATATTCATATGTTTCCTCTCTCCCTTCCTTCCCCATGCAGTTGGTATGAGATGCGATATGCATGTGTTTTCCATAAAGGAAAGTCAAAGATTGTCATAATGACATTCAATCATTCACTATGTTTATCGGGTTGGACACAATTGTATACCTCTCGTTGTTGCACAAACACAAGTGGATAAGTCGGATCAAGTCCATGGTCGCCAAATGGATCAGACGACCATGAACCAAATAAAATAGTAGCAAGAAACATGTGGATCTAAGAGGGATTACACAAGCGTTTTATAGAACGATAGTAGTCGACGATATCTACAACAACGTGGGTGGTGGATACGTGCATGTGGAGGGTTTATAGTAGCCCAATGGTCGACACGTGGATATGGGTTGTTGTAGGTGATCAACAAGTCACATCCAAAATATATGCTTCCATAAGAGGTTAAGAAGTCCATGTGAACGATATAGATTTTCCCAATGGTCCTCTAAGAAGCTGTAGTCTAAACGTTCTACGTTTTGGCTCTTTTCAAGCGATATTATCTGGTAAATTTTTCTCGAAATCCAACAAGAAATTGTTGGATCTGTAGATTTCAGTTGTTAAATTTATATAATCTGAGTGCCCCATAAGTTTTTCAGGACGCTAAATCCATTAATGTATTCAGAAATGCAATTTAAATAACAAGAAATTGTGATTTCACCTAGATTTATATCGTCGAATTTTAATAATAAAAAAATACCAAAACACAGAATTTTTAAATAACATCATCTAAAAAAATCAAAAACCATAACATATTGATAAATCACATCAAAACATAGATTAATTAAAGAAAACAAATCTTACAACATAAATATAATATTTAAACCAAAATTAATGATAATTCAGTATTACAAATAATAAATACAATATTTCTCAAATTTGTTACAAGCAAATGTATATCTCAATATTTCTCAAATCTTCATGCCATGACTTAGGTTAATATTTCACTCTCATATTTTGCATGAATTGGTGTCAACATAACTATTTGTTTTTTTACTTGTATTTCAAATTATTCGTCCATAACCTTCCTTTTGCATTGTTTTTTACCATTATTATTTTGCTAACTGTGAAAAGTAATTTGGCAAGAGGTTACACCATAAAGTTTACTCAATATCCCTAAAGTTGTTTTATTTGGTCTTACTTTAAATAATATCTAAATGTGTTATTTCTTGTGGGAATCTATAAAATTTGCAATTGTTGTTTTTAAGGATACAAAGAAACGTTTAAAAAAATGATAATCATCTCATAATTATTAAAATTTTAAAATTAAAAAAATTTATTAAAAAAATTTAATTTTAAAATAAATACAAATTCTTGATGTTTCACTTTCTAATATTATCATGTTAAAAACATATAATATAAATACAATTAACATCATCTATATAAACTTTTACAATTTGTTAATTTATTTTTAAAATATAATTTTCATTTAACAAAAGTATATAAAATTGTGGAACCAAATTTGATTATTCAAGAATGTTAATTATGTTGAAAGGCGTACATCTATTGACAATGGACACATTTAATATGTTTTTAGTGCTTAATCAGTTTTGTATGGACAAGATTAAATATTGTTGGAATATTCTTAGTCGTCCCAATAAATCAATGGTTGTGATTTCAACCACTAACTTCCTCACTATTATAAAGACATCCGTTTACATGTTTATTTTTTTACTTTTACTTAATCATATTTGAAATTTACTATGATGGCTAGCTGATTGCCACCTCTAAGTGATTAACGTTTCATTTTCTAGAGAACCCAAGTTCACYAGCCACTATTTTTACTACAACTATTATTTACTGGGTGGGATTTTTCTGCCTGGAGCTCTTACCACGTCTATTATTTAATGCGCAGGTTCTGCGATTATTTAATGACCCGGGCAATTATTTCAGCGTTCACCAGCCACGAGTGACTTGTGGTTGTGCTAGTTAAATATATACATAATAAGAGCTCCATGATGAGTCCTCTACATGTATTTGGGAAAATGTATCAAAGAAATGTGAAAAATAATGGGCCTCTAAAAAAAGGAAATAATGCATCAAAAACTTTAATTCATCATGAGTTATGGAGTGGAAAGGAAACCATGGAAGTTCATGTCGATGCCACTTGGTGTAAATTGGTGGTGTTTCCATATTCCCACAGAGAAGCTCATCAACCATATCCCAACACATCTTGTTGCTATCTTCCACTCTCACTCGACATTGTCTATCCGACTGCAGTTTAGTATGACCACTCACTTGCTCGAATTCCTTGTTAATGCTCGATTCATTCTCACAATTACTCTCCACCATATGTGACCGCATCTTCCTTGGTCGTAGTGAAGGTGTCCAGCCAAACTCTGGTGCCCTTTCACGAAGAGTCCCTTATTTTCATCGCACATTTCCACCATGGCCGTTACCTCACACCCCTTTCTCCAAGCTTCCTTTGGTATTTTCCAATGCCTGGTTTCACAACGGAGATGATGGGAATTGGTTCTTAATTGGGCAACAAGCATTTTGGCTCTCCAAGATATATTGGCCCCTATGTACATTTTTTTATGATGATTGTAAATGGGGTTAAACTCTTCAATATAATACTCTTTCATTCTCCCTAGCCCTTTATCCCAAGTTCGCTTGTGAAACCTATCAATAACAAAAGACTTTATCTCTTTATTGTTCGTAGGGCACATGTTCAAGTGAATATCCTATTTACTAAGCCATTTAATATTTTTCTGCATCAACATCTTCTTTCTTTTGCACAATATGTCACGGAAGACGACCTTAGGCCACCGAATATCTTCCATTTGTTCAATTTTTTTTAGATATCTTATGAGATGCACCATAGCGATTGCTTCAATAGGAGCATCCCCCATTTCACTCAGCATGATATCAAAAGGAACTGAACATTTAATTTTAAACTTGTTTGTAATCAAGCGTTTTTTAATCTTCTCAATTTGCTTCCACTGTAAGTTAGATGTATTGCTCACCCACACTTCACAACCATAGACAACCATCGGGATCATTAAAATCCCAAAGATATTTTCCATAGTCTTCCAATCCTATATCTATGCCTCTCTGCCCCTATTTTGGAAAGCATAGAATGCTTTCCAACCTCCCAAAGTTATTTTCTTTCTGCAACCTTCCCAACTTAGATTTTTGTTGAAGTCAATTCCAAGGTATTTGTAATCTGCCACTTCTTCAAGAGTGTTTCCTTCAAATTACAACTTATGTTGATTATGTTTTTATTTTCTTTTGCTAGAGAAAACTACCACTTTCATCTTGCTAGTATTGACTTGCATCCCCATTGTACTACAAAAGTGCTCAAGGGAAATTAAGTGTTCTTGCAACCCAAGAGAAGATTTAGTAATCAGAATAAGGTCATTTGCATACAAAAGAATCCTTATCACAAACTCGCCCAAAAGAGTACCATCATCCTCCTGAAAGTTTAACCACCCTTCAAGTTTGTCTATATATAAACCAAAAAGGGTAGGGGACAATGGCCACCCTTGCTTGACCCCGATATCACTCCTAAAACTTTCGGAGATACCAGGTGACATTCTTATTTTGAGTTTAACCTCCTCATATAGCCTATGGAGAGTTTCTCTAAGATGCATAGGAACCCCAAGTTCCTCCATTCTATGCCAAAGCTTATCTCTAGGGACCGTGTCAAAAGCGTTTTTGAAATCGAAAAAGCAACAAAAGACTTCCTCTTTTTTCTCCCACACTTTTTCAATGATGTGCCTTAGAGTTATATCGTGATCAATTGTTGAGTGTTTAGGTTTGAAACCTGCTTTCCCTTTGGCACGCTTATCTCCTTCTTCCGCCCACTTGCTGATTCTATTTTCTAGCATACTTCTGAATAACTTTGAAAACAAGGGGTTTATCATTGTGGTCATATATTTGGAGGGATTTTTGACACCCCCACTCTTGAAAATCGATATTGATAGGCTCATTGTCCAATCAGTAGGGAATCCATGCTAAATGATGTTGTTGAAAATTTTCATAATGTGAAGTGCAAGAGTTTTTGAACCCCATTTTAGATATTTTTCTTGGAGTTCGACTAAATCTTTTGCTTTTCCAACACCCAAATTTTTTATACCCACCTCAATCTCTTGCACAGTGAAGAGCTTAGTAGTAGTGTTAACGAAGGGAGAGGGGTCAACCTTCGGATCTTGCTCATAAATCTTCTTTGCATACTTGAACCATTGATAAGCTGCGATGTTATTTTCAGTTTGTTTCTTTCTCATTTGAAGCTCCTTCCAAAATAACTTGGGGTTATTTTTCCCCAAGAAAATTAGTTCCCCCCTCCTTGAGATCATGAAATCATTTTTTTTCTTTCTTACAATTTGCTTTTAGGCTTTTATGTTTATTTCTTTCTGGCTTGACTCTTTCAAATTTTTCTTTGTTGTTTTGCATTCTTCATCAAACCAAGCATTAACCGGAAAGCAGTTTGTTTCAAATTTCCTATTTTTTCTCGTTTGCTTTCTGTAAGTGTGATTTGAATTAACTTTGTTAGCTCAAGACTATGGAGGATCTGGGATGGAATTTTCTCCTTGTTAAATAGCCTCTCTAGCGCTATCTTGAAGGTGTTACAGTTTTTTTGAGTCAAAATAATTTTTCCCTTTGAAGGAGGTTGTTGAATGCAATGATTTTTTGTCCCACGTTGTTGTTGTTAATCCCAAGTGAAACTTAAATAGATCGGTCTATGATCATATTTCAACTCCCACAGTTGGTCACCAATCAAAACTTCTTCCATTTTCTCACAAAATCCATGCGAGCAAATCTCATAGTCTACTACACTTGCTCCATTGTAGTTATTACTGGTGAAACTACCAAAATTCACCCATCTAACCAACCCATTACAAATGACTAAGTCAAATTCCCCACATAGAGTAAGAAGTTGCTTCCCAAAAAGGTTGCAACTTTTGTTTTCCTCTGAAACTCTTGTTCATTGATGATTTATTTCTTTTGTAAGCTAATTGTGATTGCAGTCTTCCTTACAACAAAGAATACTAGCTTATTCACTTGTTGTCCTAGCATTGAAACCCCCCACTATAAGGACTTCACTTAGTTGAGAGTACCCTGCAATATCGTTTTTTAAGGCTACAAAGGGGTCTTTGTGGTCAAGCCCCCTACTTTTGTAAGTTTTTGAAACTTATGGGGGGAAATAACATGCTGCAATTATGATGGTGTTACAAGTTTCTGATATTTTAAACCAAATGAATTGTTTTTTTGAGTCTTTTCTTTCTAATTGAATGAGACGACCTTTGTTTTCCTCACTAAGACCATGATACCCCCGTGTCCTTTACCATTCTCAACTACCTTGTTTCACACTACCATCTTCACATACCCTTCAAACAAAGGTGTCTTGCACCCTTCATGCTCATGTGTTTCCAATAAACAAATTATGTCTCTATATTCCACAATAGGTCCTAACCCAAGTCCTAGCCTCCAAGGATAACCTATGCAATTCCAACAAACTAGTCTTAAGGAAACCTAGGTATAATCTGATTGCTATTTGTTTTGGCCTACAAGACTCAAAGTTGAGTCTTCACCCTTATTTGCCCATATTGGCCTTATTGCATAGTTTATTGCTTATGAATTTGTTGTCGCTTCTTGGATACCACCTTGTTGTCATGTTTTAGAATGAGGGACGAAAAAGGAAATAACAACTTTGGCTTTGAAAATCCATGCCCTTTTCCCTCATCTCTTGTTGCCCTAACCTTTGACATCTCTTCTCTTTTTTCCTCTTGTTTTCTAATAGTTAAATATTCATATGGAAAAAAGAAAGAGCCCCTCAGGAGTTGCTTCTTTCCTAGGAGAATTTGCTTGTCACAAATGCTTGACATGATGACTTTTATGGGCCTAGATATCTCACCACTGGGTTTACCCACCCTCCATGCTTGGCAAATTCGACCTTGCCAAAGAAACTTGTCCTTCAAAAATTCACTTGCAAGATCGAGAGTAAATTCATTTTTTCCATACTCTCTCACACCAGTTGGGCCCTTCATTTCTGGATTTGAAGTTGCGCAAGAAGGATCACAATCCTAGTTTTGTTTTAGCACGCGTTACGCAAGCTACAGAAGAAGCTGGACAGTGGAGCGAGCAAAAGTAACAGAAATTGGTTGTGGAAAAGGACAACGCAACGCTAGCAAGGCAAAAGCAGTTGCAATGGAACAAGAAAGCATGCAATCCCAAATCTAGAAGATCCCAATTAGCTTAGATATATGAGATGTATTCGATTGTAAAAGGGTTATGACAGTTCTCGGGTTTTCTCTCTTAGCTCTAGGTTCTTGCTCTTGAGATGTTGAGTTATTTTGTTGTTAAGAAATTATTGTACATGTAGTCTATATTTGTTTATAGGTAGATAGAGCTTTGTGACATGAGTTGTAAGATCCAAATTTAACAAAGCCTAATAAGATTCATAAGTTTAACCATAAAATTTATTTCAACGTATAAGCAATTTTATTCTTTAGCATATAAGCAAATTCAACAGCATAATGAAAACCACCTAACATAGCGTAGTCATGAAAATACATACCTTTGTCTGATGCTACTTCTCCAATCTCTGTTTTTCCTCGCTGCTGCTCTGCCCGAACTCTGCCCAAAACTGAATCTTTCCTCCCTGCCAGCTAGGAACAGAGCCTATCCGGCTCCCTAGCTCCAGGATTCCATGAGGATTCTTGGTCCTCGAGCCCAAAACTCCTAGCAACCTATGCACCCCTGCAATAATCCACCCAAACTCCAGACCAGAAAATACAGTCCCAAACAGAAAATGCAGTCCCTACTCTCAAAAATGCTCCCTTTCCCCCAAAATTCTAAGTCCTTCTCCCGAATGCCTCTGCCCTCTCATATCCTCTTTGCATTAATTGCCTCCTACCTTCCTTTAATGCCACCCACCTTATCCCTCCATTCAATACCTTATCCCTCCATTCAATACCCTATCCCTCCATTCAATGCTTTATCCCTGCATACGTAAAGTTTTATAATAATGAATTAAAAGTTATTAAGTCTTTAATTCGTTACCCAACATTAAATGTGTTAATTAATCAATTATTTAATTAATCAACATATATTAATCAATAAATAAATTATTAATTAATTAATTAATATTATTAATAAATAATTATTATTTAACTAATACACATTAGGACAATTAATTATTTAATTAATTAGACTTGATAAATCTTAAGCAATCATTTAGCTAGGGTTGTTACATACACCCACCCTTCAGGAAACTTCGTCTCGAAGTTAAAGTATTTTATGATACAAGGGAAAAGAAACATGGTTCACACATTCATAACAAATAACTGGCATTATTAGTAAGTAAGCCAAGAAACTCATACATACTAGTGTACATGTGCAATAAATGCATGTGTAGCTAGTACATACAAGTCTCGTTCATGTATTAATATCAATAACTAGCATCTCTATAGTAATTTCCATATGCATCCAATCCATTCAACAAGACTATTCATTTTATAAAAGACAATAAATCAATCAAATGTTTGTGAAATCCTTTAATTACAATTATCTAGCTCAACAATGTTATTTAGACAAGTGTATTTTAGTTACATAATTATGAATATTCATATACAAATACATTTTCTTTTCAGAAGGAAAAACAATAAGTTCCACCATAAGACAAATCTCCATACACTCTCAACTATTTATACTCATCCTTCTTCCCTAACTTACTTCCATCTTCCATTCATATCCTTCCTCTGTTGGACTATCTTGGAGCGTCAACTATATTGACCTACCTCCAAATAGAACCCGTAAGCGGAAGTGTCACTATCTTGACCAAGCTTCCCCAGTAGGCAACTGGCAGTCATCATCACACGTCTAGGGGAGCGTGAGATAACATTGTCCTCTCATGACTTCAGGTTTCGGAGGATACACGGTGGGAAATGCCTCCACCCCTCCTAACAGAACTAGGGTCCACACCCTACAATGGAATATACAGTGGCACCGTGTTGCTGGGAGTTTTTTCATCGTTTATTCAGTTTTGGGCAGTCTCACCACCTGAAATCCTACACTGGTCCACATATCATAGAAATGCTTCCAAACCAGTATAATTTCACATACTAAGATTCATACCATATTGTTTCTCATCCAGTGGTCATGACATCCACTTTCATCATCATTATCCCTTGGCTATTTCATAGCCCATAACCTGCAAATTAGTCTGTAACACAAACTCATACATTTCTATGCATTATCATCATGTAATTGCATACAACCATAATTTCAATTCGGTATCCACGTACCAACAACTTTAACATCAAAGTTTTCAAGTTAGAAATAGATCTGATAATATCCCATAATTCAATTAACGTTACCCATTCATAGAATTATCATTTTACATAATAGATTGCATCATATCCATCATCATTCAAATAGCATTTAAACCTTCATAGGATTCTCATTCACACAATATATCGCATCATATCCATCATCATCAATAACATTTAGACATTCATAGAATTTACATTCACATAGTAGATCGCATCATATCCATCATCATCAATAACATTTAAACATTCATAAAGATTCATATGTCTTAAAAGTTCAAGTGTATCATTTAATAGTTTCACTTGTGAATAGAAAATAAAGGTGTGTAGGCCTTAGGTAATCCTGGATATCTAAGTCAAAAGGTGGTGTTACATACACCCAACCTTCGAGAAACATATTCTCGAGGTGGTCAAAAAAGTGAGGGATAGTCTCGTCGTAGTGTCTCAGCGTCTTCCCAAGTAGCAGATCACGGACTATACTTGTCCCATTGGACCTTAACTTGGTCTACCAGATGGTTCCTAAGTTGTTGAACTCTACGGTCCAATATGCGTAACAGTTCTACCGTGAGGGTTCCCACGTCGGATACCTGCAATTCCTTCCAATTTAGTTTATGTGATTCATCAGCAACATAATGACGTAGAACAGATACATGAAAAACATTATGAGTTTTATGCAAGTGGGGTGGTAGTACGAGATGATAGGAAACGGGTCTGATTTTCTCTTGGATTCTGAATGGTCCTATAAATCGAGGTGACAACTTTGTCCCCTTCCTGAACCATATGGTACTCTTATTAGGCCTAATACGAATGAAAACCTGGTCTCCCACTTTATAACTTCGGTCGGTCCTGTGTGCGTCCGCATAAATTTTCTACCTATCCTGTGCTTCCTTTATTCTCTGCCTAATCTGAATCACCTGTTCCTCCATCTCTTGAATCAATCTTGGCCCAACTGTTACTCGGTCTTCTAATATTTCCCAACTCAATGATTTTTTGCATGGCCTTCCATACAGAGCTTCGTAGGGTGGCATTCCAATGGAGCTATGAAAAATGTTATTGTAGGCGAACTCTACCAAAGGTAGGTACTTCTCCCAATGAGTTTGATTATCCATGGCATACATCCTAAGAATGTCTTCCATGACTTGATTTACTCTCTCAGTCTGCCCATCTGTTTTAGGATGATAAGTTGTTCTTAAGTTAAACTAAGTCCCCAACGCTGACTGCAAACTTATCCAAAACCTATAAGTGAATCTGGAGTCCCTATCTAAAATGATCTTCTTAGGTATCCCGTGCAAACGGATGACCTCACTTACAAACAAACGTACCACATCAGTGACATCATAAGTGTCTCTAACTGGAATAAAATGAGCACTCTTGGTTAACTTATCAACTATCACAAGAATGGCATTGTGTCTATAAGATGTGAGCGGAAACCCTACAACAAAATCCATAGAGATGACTTCCCACTTGGACATAGGAACATCATGTGGTTGTAGGAGGCCTGTCGAGTGATGGTGATCGGATTTCACTTGTTGACACTCAAGGCATTTGGCAACGAAATGGACAACATCGCGCTCCATGCCTACCCAAAAGAAGAGTTTCTTCATGTCTGAGTACATCTTCTTCACACCCAGATGCGCACAATAAAGTGCTCTATGGGCTTCCTTCAGTATGATGCTTCGAATATGCCCACCTTCGAGGATGTACATCCTTCGTCGATATCTTAACAGTTTGTCTTCTTCCAGACTGTATCCTTCATACTTTGGATTTAATTGCCTCCCACTCTGGATGTTTGAAGTAACCTTTAGATACCAACTGTCTCCTTGGATTTGCGTCAACACATGTTCCCTCAGATTGACCTTTAAGGGTACCAAGGAGAAGACACATGGTCTCATACTCAAGGCATCTGCGACCACATTTTCCTTTCCCTTGATGTATGAAATACCAAAATTGTACTCACTCATAAACTCACTCCATCGCCTTTGCCTGGAATTCAGATCCCTTTGAGTGAAGAGATGTTTTAAATTTTGATGGTCCATTTTGAGCTCAAAGTTTCGCCCCACAAGATAGTGCCTCCAAAGTTTCAGAGCTAGCATTACAGTTTCCAACTCTAAATCATGAGTAGCATAAATCTCTTCATGTTTCTTCAACTTCCTTGATGCATAAGCTATCACTCCTCCATCCTGCATTAGCACATCCCCCAACCCTTGCTTTGAGGCATCCGTGCAGACTGTGAATTCCTTTTCCATATCTGGCACTCGTAGAATTGGCGCACTAGTTAGTAACCTCTTAAGCTCAATGAATGCACTATCACATTCTTCTATCCATTCATACCTGACCCCCTTGCGCTGCAAAGTGGTGATGGGTTTCGCTATTTTAGAGAACCCTTCCACAAATCTTTGATAATAACCTGCTAGCCCCATGAAGCTTCTTACCTCATGAGCATTTTTCGGCACTGGCCATTCCATAATGGCCTTTACCTTTTCTGGGTCCACAGAGATTCCTTCGCCGGAAATGATATAACCTAAATAGTGAATTTATTTCTGGAAGAAGGAACACTTCGACAACTTACCATAAAATTTGTTCTCTCTAAGGCAGGACAACACCACTCACAAGTGTTCCTCGTGTTCTCTTTCATTCTTGCAATAAATGAGGATGTCATCTAGAAAGACTTGTACAAAACGGTCTAAGTACTTCTGGAATACGTCTTTCATGAGGCTCATGAATACTGCTGTTACATTGGTTAATCCGAAAGGGACTACAAAAAACTCGTAATGCCCAAACCAAGTTCGAAAGGAAGTTTTAGGAATATCACCTTCCTTAATCCTTAATTGGTGATACCCTGTTCGCAAATCAATCTTTGAGAATACCACTGCTCCTTTCATATGATCGAAGAGGTCATCTATTCGTGGCATTGGGTACCTATTTTTCACTGTATCACGGTTCAAGTCCTTGTAATCTATACACAGTCATAAGGAACCATCTTTCTTCTTTACAAAAATTACTGGTGCACCCCAAGGTGAGACACTGGGCCTTATTAGCCCTAAGTCCAATAACTCTTTCAACTGCATTTGCAAATCACAAAGTTCTGGCGCTGTCATTCAATACGGAGTCTTGGAAATTGGTTCTACACCAGGTTTTAGCTCAATAGTAAAATCAAGCTCCCTCTCAGGAGGTAACCCTAGTAACTCGTTCGGAAAAAAATCCTTAAATTCTGACAATACTAGGTACTGATCCAAGGAGGGTCCCTTCCTTTCATTCACTGCTTCCACTACATATAGTCAACATCCCTGCCTCAAGCATTGCTTAACCTTCATAGTTGAGATAAAGCGTAGAGACACCTTTCTCTATACACCCTGGATCTCTATTGGCCTTCCTTTGTCATCAACACAAAGCACCCTTTTTGTGAAACAATCTACCATAGCTCGATGGGCTTCTAATCAATCAATTCCAATGATTAGGTCATACGCCCCGAGAGAAGTAACGTAAATCTTCAACCTGGTAGTACACACTCCCAGGTCTACTATACAATTATCAACACTAGGTCCTACCGCTTTTTTTCCCCCCGAGGCCATCTCGACTTGTTTAAAGTCATCATTCTCGTAGGCTGCCAACCCACTCTTTTCTAATGCAGATGGTGACATGAAACTATTTGTAGCACCAGAATCAAATAAAATCTTTACATTGATATGATTTAGCATACCTGATGACTCCACCACTGTGGATTGATGTTTTTCCTGGTGATTATTAACCTCTTCGTAAATCTAGTGGCTTCCACTTGCTCTTCCCATCGGGACCTTTCCTTCTCTATGCATAAATCATGATTGTAACTCTAGGCAGTCATGCTGGTAATGGGGTCCTCCACATCCTCAACAAGTAACATGGGATTGAACCTACGCATTGTTCTGTGACTGTATCTGAAATGAGTTCCTTCCCCTAGAACCCCTACCCCTACTAGTTGCTCCCTGAGATGGCCATGGACCTGCCTACGTCGTTGGCGATGAACGAGATGTTGCACTCACTGCCATTGAAATCCCTGTCGCTACTGTCCTTGGTGTGACTCTATTACCATATGGAGGTGGCCTTGAGCCCCCTCCCCTAGGAAATGTCCTAGGGGCCTTCCCCATGAATCCAGGACGATGCGAAAAGGTCGATCTCGTACCTCCGGTTAAGTTCATGTGGTCCTCCACATAACGCACATTTTCCACAGCTTCCGCTATTGAAGACGGTTTCCACATCCGCACCATATCCTTTATCTTAGGGTTTAATCCATAGACAAAGCGTTCTACCTGTCGTTGGTCATTATCCATATATGAAACATATTTGACCAATTCCATAAACCTAATCTCATATTCTTATATGGTTATGTTTCCTTGTACTAGAGCATGAACCGCTCCTACCTGTTGTTCCTCATAGTAAGCTAGCAGATATTTCCTTCGGAACCTCTCCTCGAAAAGTTCCCAAGATACGGTGTCCAGGGTAAGATGTAGTTGCCTTTCCAAGTTGCCCCACCAGTTCAAGGCACTGTCTCTCAACTAAAAAATAATTATATTTTCCTTTGAAGTGGACACATAGTCTCTTAAGGCAAAACACCTTCTCATGCCTTCCAACCACGCCTCGGCACGTTCACTGGCACGACCCCCGACAAACTCTAGAAGTTTGATCTTCTGCAGTTCTCTAGTGATATCTTCGGGTGGAGGTCCTCCCCCTGAATCCCTTGACGCTTATGTATTACTCGTTCCAGATGGTGGGGGCTCCACTTTGATCCCTGTTGGTTGACGCCCCTTTAAAGTCTCATTTATGGCCTCCAAAGAGCGCAGTATGAGAGCTAGTTCAGGCGATGGTTGTGGCGGAGCTGGCGGTCCCTGCGACGATGCCCCTCTGCCTCGATTTCCTTGAGTCCTAACCATCCTGTATAATTTAATCTGCATCAACCAAAGTTGTCAAGGTGAGGTCAATGACATTTCACATTTGTGCAACTTAAACTAGGAAAACAGGGTTAGGCATAAGTTTTTTTTTTACTTGTCTGTAAACGGACGTTACTCTCTTTAGGGGAGGTTGCTAGGTTAGGGTTAAAGCGCCTAAGCTTGATGTCTTCATTCATGAATCCTAGCAACTCTCTTACCTTGCTAGTGCCACATTGTAACCTTCAATTACTCTAACTTGTGTGTATAATCAAGCATCAACCTAACCCTTGTAACAATATGCACCACTCATTTTTATCGCCTTTATTAATCATAATACCCTTAGTCTCGTCATTCATCAAGTTATTTAATCCCTAAAATTAACTTACATAGTTTAATTCTCCTTAATCAATAATTTACATTAATTAATTAATTAATCCTCCATTCACTATAATTATTAATCCTCCATAATTATTAATTTACCATTAACTATAACTAATCCTCCATTATTAATCCTCCATTAATTATTAATTCCCATTAACTATAACTAATCCTCCATTAACTATTAATCTTCCATTAACTATAACTAATCCTCTGTTAACTAATTATGACTCATATATATATATATATATATATATATATATATATATAATTGTTTTTATATACAATTTATAAAAAATATATATATATTATGCTTATATATATATATATATATATATATATTTAAATATATATATAATTAAACTAAACGTAATTAATAACCTAGTAAGTAAATAAAAATAAAATAAAATAAAATAATAAATAAACATCAATTATCCTTGGGTATCGTGGGACCTCGCATGAGACCCACGTGCCCCCTCCCTCTTTTCCCGCCTGTTCAAACCAAAATAAAATAATAATAAAGACAACAACTATTCAAACCCAAGCAAATCTTAATCCTGAACTTACTCCTGCGTTTTCTAACTCCAGCACACGAGATTTTCACTGTTCCTACGGCTCCGCTTGTGGTATTTCTCTCATGGCTTCTCCTTGTTGGGCGTTTGATGGTGCGTAGCTTGGGTGCTGGTGGCAGTGGTTGTTTGGGTCTTTATGAAAGCTCTATTCTCCTGGCTATCGGTTGTTGGATCCATTGTGCAAAACAAATGCCCCTAGTGGGTTATTCCTCGTGGTTCAACGCGCTGGTAAGAATCTCCTTAATTAGTATTTTTTTTGTTTTTACATGGTATTATATATGTATAAATTTATATATATATATATATATATATATATATATATATATATATATATATATATATATATATATATTACTTTCTCTATTGTGCAAGGAATAGTTTCGTGACCTTGGCCTTGGCATTTGGTCTCTGTCGAGCTCCGATGGGCTTGCTCGATTTTCATGCAATTTGATGCCCTTTTCTTTTTTGGCCCAATCCTCACTTATTTTGATGTCCAAGGTTTCTGCTCCAAAGGTAAAGATTTTCACTTTAAATCTGCTAGTTCTCTCGAATTTCTTCATAATTTTGTTTTTGCACATCTGTGGCCATTGCATTGTATTAGCTCTGAAGCAGAAAACGGCACCAGAAACGAAATCTTCGGGGAAAAATTGTAGTACTTTGGCTCAAGACCATTCTCATCGCAAACGAACTTCATCTTTTCATGATTTATCCTTTTTTTTTTGTTATTTGAATTTCTTGGATTCAAAATTCAGCCTTCTGTCGGGGTTTTTTCTTTTTACCGCGCCTTGAAGCTATGGTTGCTGCACTAAATTTGATCTGAAAGTATATCCTGATTTAACTGAACTATAAACAAATTGATACCTTTAATATTTTTCGTAATGGAATTTTGTTATTTTCGTTTTGTCTTGGGTCTCCTAATTTGTTTGTTGCCGAAGATCCAAGATCAAGTTTGGTCGTACGTGTGTATTATGTTTGGGTTGTGTTAAAGAGGCAAATGCAATGCAATCCGTTTGGTGAATGCAGGAGGCGAATGCAATGCAGGTCGTCGTGGACTCCTCTTCCACGTGACCTGGTTTCGCGCTTCAATGCTTGGATTGTATGTTGAATGTATGGCTAACTCGCATTGTATTGTGGCAGGTGCTTGACAGTTGTGGGCTTTGGATCTTGGTGCTTACGCTGAGCTTTGGTCGTTGTTTTATGGATTTGTGCTTTGACATGTGGACTCGGGATGTGGCTGGTTCTTGCACTGAGATTTGGCGATACATACCTATGACATGTATATGTAGGAGATGTTGAAAGGTACTGTTCGAACTAAAACATACCAAAATGTAATTTATCAAAATTCTTTCCTCTTCAAAGACAAAGTTGTACTTGATGTTGGAGCTGGAACAGGGATATTATCCCTTTTTGTGAAAAAGAAGGAGAAAAACATGTCTATGCAGTTGAATGTTCTCACATGGATGACATGGCACAAGAAATTGTTAAAGCAAATGGCTACAGTGATATCATTACCATTATGAAGGGGCAAATCAAGGAAATAGAATTGCCTGTCCAAAATGTGGATATCATAATTTCAGAATGGATGGGCTACTTTCTCCTCTTCAAGAATATGTTGTTATGTTGTGTTATATGTTCGGGACAAATTGTTGATTCCAGGTGGTATTGTGCTTGGCCGCTAGGCTTAGCGTTTGGTATTGGGCATTGGGTTTTTTTTTATTCTTATTTTTTATATTTTTTTTTAGCTTAATTTGGGTGTTCTGGTTGATGCTAACCTGCGTTGTGTTGATTGCAGGTGATGGCTTGGTTTAAATCTTAGGCGCTACGCTTTGGCTTCATTGGCTACTCTGTTTTGGCTCACAAGCCCATGACAATGGTATTATCCAGGTTATTCTTCATATGAGACCCTCTAGGGATCTTGGATGCTCGCTTCTTGGTTTTATTCTGTTTTAATAGCTTTGTATAGACTTCTCGTCTTAGACACCATCATAGGGTGGATTTTGTAGTTTGGAGACAATGTTTGGAACTTGTTTCTTTTTTTTTTTGTCAAGATTATCAGATTCATCCTTCAAGAAAAGGATATCAGATTAAATACATGAGTACATGTATTATTCAAAATATGTAAATCTTCTTTATACTTGAAATAGAATTTGGGTTTGTTTTTTTTTATATTGGCATGCATTGTTTTCAATGCATATATAGTAGTGATAATATTAAGAAGAGTCATTTGGGATAACAACAAAGACATGAATTATGACAACAACAAGGGCTATTCCCTTCACCTAACACTCGAATTAGAATTGAAATAAATCAAAAGACTTGAATTAATATTTGTTCCTAAACTTTACTTGGGTTCCTGAATTTTACTTGGGAAGGTCCATAGGCCCTAAGTGTTAGAACCAAAGCTCCGATATCAAGTGTAAGATACAAATTTAACAAAGCCTAATAAGATTCATAAGTTTAACCATAAAATTTATTTCAACGTATAAGCAATTTTATTATTTAGCATATAAGCAAATTCAGCACCATAATGAAAACCACCTAACACAGTGTAATCATGAAAATACATACCTTTGTCTGATGCTACTTCTCCAATCTTCATTTGTCCTGGCTACTGCTATGCCCAAACTCTGCCCAAAACTGAATCTTTTCTCCCTGCCAGCTAGGAACAGAGCCTATCCGTCTCCCTAGCTCCAGGATTCCGTGAGGATTCCTGGCCCCTGAGCCCAAAACTCCCAGCAATCGATGCACCTCTGCAACAGTCCACCCAAACTCCAAACCAAAAAATACAATCCCAAACAGAAAATATAGTCCCTGCTCTCAAAAATGCTCCCTTTCCGCCAAAATTCAAAAGTCCTTCTCCCGAATGCCTATGCCCCCTCATATCCTCCCTGCATTCACCACCTCCTACCTTCCTTTAATGCCACTCACCTTATCCCTCCATTTAATACCTTATCCCTCCATTCAATACCCTATCCCTCCATTCAATGCTTTATCCCTGCATACGTAAAGTTTTCTAATAATGAATTAAAAGTTATTAAGTATTTAATTCGTTACCCAACATTAAATGTGTTAATTAATCAATTAATTAATTAATCAACATATATTAATCCATAAATAAATTATTAATTAATTAATTAATTAATATTATTAATAAATAATTATTATTTAACTAATACACATTAGGACAGTTAATTATTTAATTAATTAGACTTGATAAATATTAAGCAATCATTTAGCTAGGGTTGTTACATGAGTCCAGAGCTAGAGATCTATAACAGAGTACTAACTTGTATCTTTGAGGTTGTATCTAAGAATTATGATGTTAATATATAAAGAAGGATCCAAAATTTTGAAATATGATGCGCCATTTTGTGTTTATGATCATGCATTGTATCTTTACAATACTCCTTTGTGCTTCATAAGTTCCATATGATGTTCATATGTATGAATGCTTTCCGCAACTTAAGTATCTTCAATTCCTAAGTGCATGAGCTCAGATATGTTCTGTAGTTAGCATGTCTTGTGCAAGATCATGGTGAATCTTGAAGGTTCTGGGAACCCACCTAAGTATTATCCTTTCCCTTCCCTATCCTTATGTCTCAGTTTTACTTCAGGTGAGACTTCTTCTCTTCGAAGGAGATAAAAAAGCCTTCGCTCTAGACTACATGGTACCTTTTGTTGGTAACCTGAGAAGGACCCTGGTCTGATCAATTTTGCACCAACAAAATGGTTTCATTGCCGGGACTTGCATTAAAAGGGAACCTGTAGGGAGAATGCTTCGGCGGATTCACAGATCTAATATTCACCAATGTTGGGAGAGGAATTGTGGCGCCTTCATATGGAAAGAAGCGGACCTAAGAGGGAAATCTGTGAAAGATATGTGGGACACAGTCTTTTACTCAGAAAGATCGAGCAACCAGTACGATATATTCTAGGTTAAGTTCCTGAAAGAAATTTTCCACTGGATAGATAGGCTCTAAGAAGCCCCAGAATTCCAAGAAAAATTCAAGAGGACTTGTACTTGGGATACATAAAATATTGCAGCACTTCATCGGTTGGATCATCCAGTCACGCGAGCGATTGATTTCTAGGTCAATACCACATTAGAAGGATACATTATTGAGTTTGCAGCTGAGAATCACCAATATTTTTCATGAGCAGAAGTGGATTTCAAGAAAGATGCAAGGGGAAGACTATTGAGAGAAATCCCCCTGTGGATTAAGGTTTTCTTGATGGAAGAGGGGATGCTAACTATGTCCCCGATTGAGATGGCAGCATAAACACCCTCACTTGGGGTAGGTCGATTTCGGGGCGGAGTCATGGCCTAAGAGAGGGGAGAGGGTTCTTTGGAAAATGGGGGAAACAACAAGAAATGGACTCAAGAGATGAGTGATCCTTGAAAAGAGCCACCATGGTTGAGAATTGGTGGAGCGGGAAGATAAATAAAGAAGAAAAATAGTCTGAGAATTTGCGGAAAGAAGTTGGACTAGGAGAACTAGAGGAAGGATAGATGGAAGAGTTGTGGAAGATGAGAAGACAGGAAAGACTGGCCAGTCAAATATTAAGTGAGAGAGAAGCGCAGAGAGAAAGAAGTCCCCAGGAGGGTGGACAAGAAGGAGAAGGTGTAGAAGCAAGGGAGAAGGAAGTCGACATGGATCTTGAAGAGGAAAGAGAATATTCAGCCTCGATGCCAAGAAAGATCGGGAATCCAGCTGAAGAGACTGATCCAGAGGAAGAGAACGAGAACCCCCAGATCAAAGAAACCCGCCCTGAAGCCAGTGGCTCCAGCCCCGAATCAACCATACCCCAAGTGTCTTCTATACAAGTGGTAAATTCGATATTACCCTCTTATTCTAATTTTGTTTTAGTACAACTAGTTATTCAATCACAACCAAGAAGTGCGAGTACAAGGAGGATATTGGGATCCCCTGTTAGGTCGCAAGTAGGACCGTTAGGTTTTATTTTGATAGGGTAAGCAAGATCAACAATGGTTGGTAACGCGGGAGGTTCAATTGCTCGATACCCAGAATTCAAGGGTAAAGGAGACGAAGATGTTGAGCATCATTGGTTCTTGTGTGAAGCAATCTATAGGTCCAGAGGGACTTCGAATGCGAATAAATTGGTTTAGTTCCAGACTACCTTGAGAGTTCGTGCTCTCAAATGGTACATGAAGGTGATTTAGCCAGGAATGCAAGGTCAAACATTCACACTTGACCAGGCACGGACAATGTTCATAGCAGAGTTTAAGCTACCTTACTCAGAACAACAAGCTTTGTCTGAGTTGCACGAGATTCAACAAAAGGAAGGTGTATAGCCTGGGAATATAGCCAGAAATTTAAATATTATATAGGGAGGTTAGCACATCCAATTAATGAGGAACATCAAAGAGAATGGTATATTTAGGGATTGCTACCTCTGACACAGATTTTGTTAACGCAACACCGGATAGCCACTTTGACATATGCCTTGGAGAAATCAATGAAAATTGAAGCCATGGTAGGATATCCGGGGATCCTAAAGGTAACCAAACCCCCAACATATGCAAATTTAGTGCAACTACAAGGGAAAATATCAGCTCTTACATAAAATATCTAAGAAATGACGATACCTAGACCAAGATGACCGCAGGTCTGGTGTACCGGATGTTACACAGAAGGACATCTGGTGAATGAATTTCCATGAATGAGGGGAATGGTACCTCCTCATAATCCAATGGGACCCTCACCAGGAACCACAAGAGGAATTGCGCAAGTATCTTCAAATTTACCATTCCATAATCCCACCCCATATCATGCTTTCCCAGGTAGCCAAGTAGTGCCAGTTGTTGAGTATTGTGAGATTTTTTGAATCCATGGCCATGGGCTAAGATAGTGCCTCGTTATTCAAAAGTACTCAATTGTACCAAATATTGTACATTGTGAGTTTTGTGCATTTACCACACATACTACCAATTAGTGTAGAGCATTGGATGCACTTGCAGACAGGTTGGATCGAATGGCATTCAGGGTGAATGAAACCCCTCAGGGACCAGGAAGAGGTCGAGGAGGTGGAGCCGGAGCAGACTTTAGAGGAGGAAGAACTTGGGGAAGAGGACCAAGAATATGCTACAACTGTGATGAGAAAGGCCATATGGCTAGAGACTGTCCTCATCCGAGACGACCATGGTGCTCCCACTGCAGAACCAATGGGAACGCTACTGAAGACTTACCAGAACTAATTGAAAAATGGGAAGATCGGGTATGTCAACAAGGAACTAACCTCATCATTTCAAAATTCAAGAGATTTATTAGAGGACAACTTCCCAACCTCAATATCATCACGCAAGGAGGGGAAAAGACTGGAGATGATGCTGATAATTTACCTCAGATCCAAAAAGCAGCACCTAAGGAAGACATGTATGATCCTCTAAGACAGAAGTTGTTCTTTAAAAATTTCATAGAAGTATTTCAGAATATCCCTAGCCCTGAGATGCAACAGAAACCCCCTCAGCCTATTGTTTACCCTAATATTGCGCAAGTCCATGCTTCACCGCATGCACCTAGAAACCATGTAGTCATGATGAGACAACCTAAGCAACCACAAAATGTAGTCGACCTTTGGTTTCAGTTATTTTTTTATATCCTTGGGAACGAACAGTTAACAGAAAAGTTGTGCAATGCGCTATACCTAGTTCTAGGAAATGAAGAACCTACAGAAGAAAGAATAAGAACTAATCTTCCTGAGAAGAGTACTCAGAGAGTGCAAATAAGAAAAGTACAAATTGGAAAAGAGTTTAGACTAGTAGCCCAACTAGACAAGTTTGAGATTAAGGATGTTATGATAGATCTAGGATATGATGTTAACATACTTCCTAAAAAGAGATGGGAAGCCTTAGGAAAACCCTAGTTGACATATTCCCCAATCCAGCTAAGAATGGCCAATCAGTATTGTATTTTCCCAATAGGAATACTGGAGAATGTGGAAATAGATGTTGCAAGAGTGAAGACTGTAGTTGATTTTGAGGTGATCAAAATCATGGGGGATAAGAACCCTTATCCTGCACTACTTGGTATTTGTTGGGCCTATGACAACTATGCAGTGATTGACCTGAAGAAAGACACTATGAAATTTGAGGCAGATGAAATCAAAGTATTTCAACCCTTGGATCCGTATGTAGGCCCTTGATACACGAAACCAACAGACAACAATATGGAGGGAGAATACTTGGATCAGTGGTACACTGTAACAGCAGGAACAAGAGAATATTACATAAATCATATTGTTGATGGATCAGTAAGTTGGAGGAGTATACAATCAGCGGATGAAGATTCAATTTTATCATTTGACAGTTGGCAGCAAGGCTCATATGAAATATTTTCAAGAAGATGTGCAATTGTCAGAGAAATTAGATGGGTTGGAACCAAGGTCAGAGGACACCTAGTATATGATGGTACCTCAGGACTTGATAGTTTTATGCTCAACATGGAAGAAAAGGTAGTGGAGGATCAAAGGATCTCAGTACTGGATTTAGCCCTCTGGGACACCCCTACCAGGTGGTGGGCCAATCACAAAGACTTACTCAAAAAATGGGACGATGTGAAGCTATCTATCAAATATATATTTCAAGATAAGGAGTAGTTGGAATCATAGATGCGGATGGATTTCCATGTTGTGCAACTGTTCAATGGAGAGTCTGATCCTAAATCACATATTGAACAATGTGAGACACAATGGAAAGTTGCGGAAATACCATCTCGCTTATGGGTTCAAGTATTTCCCCAGTCACTAGGTCCAATCCCAAAATATAGGTTCATGCATGAAGAAACCATAAGACAGACCAACAACTCGAAAACATTGGCAGATCACTTTTGCAAGGGCTTCTCATTTACAAGTAAGTACCCTGAGTTTGAAGTAGTCCTGCAAAGAATCAAAGAATTTCTTTTTACAGACAATAGTAAACAGAAATCAGACATAATGGTATGTGCAAAGCATAGTTGAGAACTTCATACTAATCTTCACCTAAAATTGGACAAGAGACCTATAGAATGCTATAAGATTGAGAAGGATTTGGAAAGCTCAGATGAGTTAGAAGAATTGAGGAACTTAGCCATTAAAGAAACATAGGGGAACAAATAAATCCAGAACATCATACCCAGTCAAAATGATAGTTCTTAAAATCACCCATTGAAGTTGCGCAAAGTCAATATAGGGACCACAAAGCAACCTAAGATAGCTATGGTGGGAGATTACTGGGATGAGAAAACTAGTCAAGAAATACAGAGTTCGTTGCAAGAATATGAGGATTTGTTCCCAAAGACATTTTCAAAGTTAAAAGGGATTAAAGGAGTAATGGGAGAGATGAAAATTGAATTAAAACCAGGATCAAAGCCTGTGAGGCATAGACCATACCTCTTTAACCCCAGAGTGAAAGAGAAGGTTAAGAGGGAAATAGACAAGATGTTGGAAGATGGACTTATTTTTACAGTGGAAGAAGTAGAATGGGTCAGCCCAATAGTCATCTAGAGAAAGAAAGGTACAGAGGATATTAGGGTCTTTGTAGACTACAAAATTTGTAACTCTGCTTGTGTGCATGACCCTTTTCCAACACCTTTTACTGATGAGGTTCTAGAAGAGGTTGTGGGGAAATAATCTTACTAATTTATAGATGGATTTTCGGGGTATCACCAAGTAAGGATTGTTGAAGAGAACAAAAAGAAGACCACATTCATAACATAATGGGGGTCATTTGCATACAATGTGATTCCATTCGGTCTAAAGAACGCCCCTGCAGTTTTCTCCAGGATTGTAATAGCAACTTTCAAAGAATTTATCCACAAGTTTATAGAAATTTATATGGATGATTGGACAGTATATAGCCTACTCAAGGAACATGTAGCGCTACTATGTCTGATGTTTGACAGATGTCGAGAATTCCAGATATCATTAAACCTTAGAAAGTGTATCTTCTGTGTGCCACATGGAAATTTTTTGGGCCACATAGTATGTCGAGAGGGAGTACTGGTAGACCCAGCTAAAGTTGTGGTTATTGTGAACATTTCTCCACCTATGAGTGTTAAGCAGTTGTGCTCCACATTGGGGCACACAGGGTACTATCGTAGGTTTATCACAAGATATGAAAATATCACTGCACCTCTAGAAAACCTACTAAAGAAGGTCGAAGTGTTCCAATGGACCCCAGAATGTAATAAGTCATTTGAGACCCTAAAGGAGAAGCTCAACACAACACCTATTTTGATATTTCCAAATTGGGAAAACAAATTTCACGTCCACGTAGATGCTTCAGGTATTTCCTTGGGAGCCATCTTAGCGCAACCAGGAGATGGACCCATGGATCATCCTATCTATTTTGCGAGAAGGAAGTTGTCGCAAGCTGAGCGCAACTATACAACGATGAAAAGGGAGGGTTTAGCTATGATTTATGCTTTGCATAAGTTTAGACATTATTTGTTAGGTTCTCATTTTAAGTTCTTTACTGATCATTCTGCATTAAAATATCTAGTTAGCAAAGCTATGTTGGAAGGGAGAATTTGTAGATGGTTTCTATTGTTTCGGGAATTTTCTTTTGAAGTCATCATTAAGCCTGGAAGATGTAATGTAGAGCCTGATCACTTGTCTATATTAGAGTCAGGGGAAAGTGGTGGAGCATTCGATGATTATCTCCCAGATGCAGACTTGTTTTGGGTTGAGGCCATACTAGAATACTTGGAAGACATAGAAGTCTTCTTGAGTATAGGAGCATGCCCGGAAACATACTCTGCAACCCAGAAATGCCATATGGTGGTTAGAGCAGTGGACTACCAATTGATTGCAGAGCAATTGTGTAAATTGGGACTAGATAGTATCCTCAGGAGATGTGTCTCGGATCATGAAAGATAGGATATATTGTGGGAGTGCCAAAGTGGAGTTGTGGGAGGTCATGTGGGAGGAAAGGCCACTGCACAGAAAGTCCTCCAAGCTGGACTATGGTGGTCCACTCTCTTCAAGGATGCAAAGGCATATGCTAGATCATGTGATGTTTGTCAAAGAGTGGGTAAGCCATCACGACAAGATGAATTTCCACTTCAACTAGTTCGAGCCTTACAAGCATTGGAGAAGTGGGTGGTTGACTTCATTGGATTGATCAACCCCACAACTAAGCATTCAAAGGCTAGGTACATTATTACTGAAACTGACTACCTTACACGTTGGGCTGAGGCAGCAGTTGTTCAGGATTGTTCGATCGATATTATTGCTAGGTTCATATTTGAAAATATTATCACTCGGTTTGGATGTCCTAAAAGTCTGACCAATGATCAGAGAGCTCATTTTATCAGTAGTACAATAGAATAGCTTACAACATAGTTCTTAATCCAACATCTTAAAATTATCCCCTACCACCCACAAGCCAATGGAACAGTAGAGGTGTTTAACAAGATTATTGAGAGAGGGTTAACGAAGGTTTGTTGCGCAAACAGAGAAGATTGGGATGACAAAATTCTAACAGTACTATGGCCTTATAGGACAACCACAAACAAACTCCACAAGTACACGCCATTTCATCTAGTCAATGGGAAAGAGGTTGTGGTGCCTATAGAATTCATTACCCCAAGTTTGTACACTGCACATATCAAACACATGTCAGAGGAAGAATCAGTTGCGCAAAGACTCATGGAGTTACAAGAACTTAAAGAGACCAGGTTTTTGGCAGACTTCCATCAGTCAGTTGAGAAAGCAAGGAAGAAAGCTTGCCATGATAGACACATTAAGACTAAAGTATTTGTGCAAGGAGACAAGGTCCTACTCTATGACAGTCGGTACCAAAAGCATCCAGGCAAGTTGCACATGCATTGGTTGGGACCATTTATAGTTGCGGAGATCCAACCTTTTAGAGCAGTCAGACTAGTGCAACTAGATGGTATGTTGTGGCTAGGATGAGTGAATGGCGCTCACCTAAAACCCTATATGTCTCAGAACTGAGCTAAAGGATTGTTGCTCTAGTCTGAAGGATCATGTATAGTAGTTAGATTTGAGTTTTTCTACAATTTCTGTAAATTCAGTTAATAAATTCGACATGTGCAGTGTTGCATCGTGACATGTAGTTCATTTATTTTGTTGTCTAAGTGTTGTTTGATGCATAACTGATTACTCAGCAACGTAGGATCAGAAGTGTCACAAAGCTATTAATGGCAGTCATTAAATGTGACAGGGACCCCTTTTGTGGTCAGAGGGAGAGTGAATCTGGATGCAATCTAAGTCCACGTGCC
Source organism: Picea engelmannii (assembly GCA_009831015.1). NCBI lineage: Eukaryota > Viridiplantae > Streptophyta > Pinopsida > Pinales > Pinaceae > Picea > Picea engelmannii. The sequence goes on from ML810948.1 coordinate 38,667, forward strand.
AAACAAACCCAGTCCAGTCATAGCCTTTATTACTACTACAGTAACCTGCCTGAATTCAGTTAAGACATAAAGTCATGATACGCAAAGATGCCATCGGTATTCGCGTCGAGATTCTCATCTGTCAAATGGTAAGGTCTGAAATCGGCCACGTCCCTAGCCAACTTGCACAGTAAATGCCAGAATCAGCCAATAGGATTTACCCCATTAACTAGTCACGTCGGACAACTCAGATCCAAGTTGCATCCATAGGGTAATGATGAATAACAGTTATTATTGAACTTGTCAGCTAAGCCCGAGTATAAGGCTTTGAGAACTTGTTGTGGGACGCATTGTTTCCCAGGATGAACTTAGCAAATTATGAATTCTACAGAGTGAGCAAGCCTGTGCAATCCCTCGACAATTAGTCACAATCCCCAATCCCTGTTTCGCTTGTCCAAATTGTTGATAGTTCAGGCACACACTGTCGAGAGCTACGGTGAGTCGAAGTGCCATTTCCAAGGATGCAGTTCCAGATGAGCCCTGTGACCCCCAAGTTGAGGTCGTGGGTGATCTCAAGGGGAAGGTTGAGCAATTCAAGCTCCTCGACCTCGACTTAACAGACCAATTCTTGTTCCCGAAGATGAACATAGGCGTTTTCTGGAGTGTCGCTCTAGACGAGTTGGGAGGCATGCAGTTTGTGCCAAATCTCGAGTTTATTAATTTTTTCAACTCAACCATCGTGAACCTCAGAGACTTACCAATGTTCGTCACCACTGGAAAAGTTGCGAGGTGTAATAAGTTCTTGATCAGTAGGGTGCATGATAGAATTATGTGGTTGGATAGGAGATATCCAATCCACGCAAAAGACATCCACCAACTTACTGGACTGTCCCTCGAGGGCGAGGATGTGTCCAAAGGGTTATAGGGTCCGAGCAAGAACGACAAGAAGAAAGGGGATCCTGTCCTATATGAGAGATTTCACATGCAGAGGGGGGCGCGCATAGCCAAGATCGACCCCATACTACCTGAGACAGTTAGGATTGGCTGCTACATCATAGCTAGCAAACTCATGAGGTCCTACTACAAGGGAGAATGCACATTGGATGCTTTATCAGTGGTGGATTTTTGTGCCAATGACATTGTCTTCAACTAGTGCAGCTACTTGTTGGAGGAACTACTTGTGGCTTGCAACGAAGCCCAAGAGAAAGGTGGTACTTTCACCTATGGATACTTGTTTCTTGTGTTTGCAATGCCCAAGTGGATTCCACCCATCGGAAGACCATTGGCACTAGTAGATAAGGGGTGCTTAGCGAAAATGTTTGAGCCCTGGCATTCAAGCGTGGACTCAGAGAACACTTCCTTTAACAACACGACATTCTCCAAGTGGTACAAAGGGATAATTGACACAACACAGAGGTTTTGCATTTTGCAGGAGCTTCTTAACTGCAATACGCGGAACATAGCATTCAACATGAACTGACACCATACATTTGTGTGGACGAGGTATGCCAACAAGGAGGACTTCCACTTGCAAATGTTGTCATTCCATTTGGACGAAGAGGCCTTCGACAAGGAGGTGATGTTGTGGCCTGGAGTCAAATGCAACCCACGCAATTCATGGATACACTGTGTTTTGCACGTCGATCTACTGAAGAAGAAAGATCAGGAAGTAGGGGTAGGACCGAGTTTTGGCCCATCGGTATAGAAGAAAGAAGCTCCGACAAAGACAAACTCGGAAGAGGAGGAAGAGACGCAACCACTAGAGCGCAAGAAAATAACACTTATGATGTTCCTGCAACTGTCGGCGCAAGCTATGTTGACAGTTAAGGATTTCAACGAAATCCTTAGTGTTGCATTCATCACAAACCTTATGGCCAAGAAAACCAGGATGGGGATCTCTTCAAGCAAGGTTCTGAACCCCAAACCCATTTCATCCACCGTCCCCCGCACTCCCTTGCATTTCGAGCAGCACCCATCATACATATCCAGGATGACCCTGAGCCCGACACCACTCCATCCACCATCATCACTGAGAACCCTCCATCCCCACCACAACCCCAGTCTCCACCTCCAGAAACTGACACTCCACCCCAAACCAATGATCCAGAACCCATGCAGCTCGATCCCCCAGAGATACCCAAGCAGAGACCAGAACTTCCTGGTCCAAACCCAGAAGTACCTAAGAAGAGGCTACAACTAATTGGCCTAAACCCTGAAGCCTAGGACCAAGAGATCATACATTTCTTGTCTCATAAGGACACTTTGTCTTCAACTAATATGCAAATGTAAGAAATGCAGCAAGCCCAAAGTCCCCATCACACTTCCTCAACAACCAAGGTTGAAGGTGCCATGGGAATTGCAACTCCAGAAGTGGAGGCACATAAAGAGGCAGAGATACCAAAGGTTCATAAGGAACTTGAGACCACTTCTCGACAAAGAGCAATGTTAGAGCAAGAACAGATGGAGCTAGTTCTCCAAAACCCTCAACAGTGCACAGATTTGTTGCAACTCTGCCTGGACAGAACATAAGTTATAACGCTTCTGCCATCAACGTTGAGATTGAGGTTTGTTCCAAGACCGTCTACAGGAGAGGAGGAGGTATATACTCCCTCATAGCACTCCACGGTCAGTGTTCTTCCACTACAGGTCCAACCACCCAGGGACGCCACCCCTTCTCCTGTCGAACTAGCACAGTGGCTAGCAGTGTAGCTAGTTAGAGTGATCAGGGCCTCAACTGATCAACTGGAGAAGATTCTCCAACAGGCCGAAAGGTATGCAGAGTTTGCAAGGGAGGAAGCACTCCTTGCTCAAGCGTGCAGAAAATAGGAAGAAAATGCCAAGAACTAGGTGGAGCACAAACTGGAACGAGTTTAGGAGAGGCTTGTTGAAGCCTGGCCAGAAATACGAAAGGTCGCACCCCAACTTCCAGAATCCAATGATGTAGGAAATCTAGAGCATCAGATCGAATTACTCCAAGGAGAATGGTCACAGTTGGCCATTTGCGCAAAGCATCTAGAAGTGCATTTGCGGAAGAGTCAGCAAGAAGCAGAGAAATAGCCTCAGAAGTTGCAGGAGCAGATGGAGAAAATAGTGCTAGAAGGCAACAATGCTCGAGCATCACTACACAAACGCACAGTTGAGTGCACAAAGATATTCTAAGAAGTTGGTGATTGTATGGGCATCATCTCTAGGTGAAACCAAACTCTAGAAGACGTGCACACTAGAATCCAGTTGTTGAATGAGGAAGTTGCGGCTACTATGGATCCGCTAGAGCAACAACAAAAGTTTGATCAAATTCAGCAAGCAGACAATGAGTTGAATTCTATATTTGAGGTGCAATCTGTAGCCAGGAAGGAGCTACGCGACTTTCGACCTGTCATTCAAACAATGTATATGAAAATGCATTAGGTGGATGCAAAAGCAGACTCCGAATGGAACTCTTTGGTCGCATCCAATCCCAAGGGATGTATCACAGATGCGACCCAACAGTTCATCTTCGAGGCCTCACTCCTTGCTAGGAAATGGCAGGATAAAATTGGGAGTTTCCTGGAAGTCAGGAAGCGGGCCTTAGAATTGTTCCTAGAGTTGGTCCCTTTGTTTTAAGAGGTAGAGAAAGAGAAAGTGCAAGCAAAAGAGGAAAGGAAGACAAGGGAAAGTAACAGTTACTCCTAAAAGCTGTGAAACATCCAAGTACTTGACTCGAGGATGAGTCAAGGATTATGGTCGGAGCCTGTTGGGACCTTCGTTTTTGGATTTGAAGTTGCGCAAGAAGGATCACAATCCCAGTTTTGGTTTAGCACGATTTGTGCAATCTACAGAAGAATCTGGACAACGAAGTGAGAAAAAGTAACAGAAATCGGTTATGGAAAAGGACAGCGCAACACCAACAAGGAAAAAGCAGTTGCAACAGAACAAGAAAGCATGTGATCCCAAATCCAGAAGATCCCAATTAGCTTACATATATGAGATGTATTTGATTGTAAAAGGGTTCTGAGGGTTCTCGGGTTTTCTCTCTCAGCTTTGGGTTCTTGCTCTTCATATGTTGAGTTTTGTTGTTGTTAAGAAAGTATTGTACATGCAGTCTTTATTTGGCTCTGGGTAGATAGAGCTCTATGACATGATTCCAAAGCCAGAGGTCTGTAACAAAGTACTAACTTGTATCTCTAAGGTTGTATCTAAGAATTTTGATGTTAATATATAAAGAAGGATCCAAAATTTTGAAATATGATGTGTCATTATGTGTTTATGCTCATGCATTGTATCTTTACAATACTCCTTTGTGCTTCATAAGATCCATATGATGTTTCTGTGTATGAATTATTTTCACAAAGTAAGTATCTTCAATTCTTAGGTGCATGAGCTTAGATTTGTTCTGTAGTTAGCATGTCTTGTGCAAGATCATGGTGAATCTTGAAGGTTCTAGGAACCCACATAAGTATTCTCCTTTCTCTTCCCTATCCTTTTGTTAGAAAAACAGGACCGTGGAGAAATAAAATAAAACAAATACGAAAACAAAACACAAAACATACACAATATAATAGAGACACAGATTTACGTGGTTCACCCAGTGTGGGCTACGTCCACTAGAGAAATTGCCAGGTCCTTCCTTTATTATTATCTAGCATATGAAGGGATACAACCTACAGCAAACCCGATGTAACTTCCTCTTCTTTCTCTCACAATCTCCTATCTCATAATGCAATATTCACCATCCATGATAGCCGCAATACATTTCCCTCATAAAAGAGGGTTGCCTTCTAGGGCAAAAAAACCCTAACATAATTTATATTGTTAGATCTGCGACCTTATAATGAACGGTTCAGATTTACAATTAAATTACAATATACATTTACAAGGCAATGTTTCCTTCGGGGATTCGCCCTCAAACCCCCTTTGGGGGCCCGCTTGCCCCCAGACCCCCCAGCCGGGGGGATAGCCCCCCCCGGACCCCGCAGAATTACTAATAACTTGTGCCCAGGTTTTGGATTTTTTTGTAAAATCTCTTTTCTCTTCATCCCTTTCATTCCCTAGGTGTCTGCTTGTTCAATTGTTTTCCCTTCAGCTTTGGATGTTTTAGAGTTCATCCCCTCTCTAATTTCCATAGCAGAATATTCCCTGATTTTCTCGGCATCCTTCATGCCTTTCCATTCATCCTTTGCTACCAGAAGGGCTTTTTCCAACAATGTCACTTGACCTTTTAAAACTTTATTGTTTTCTGCTAAGCCTCAATTTTCTATTGTCAATAGCTGGATTTTAAGGTCTCTCTCATGCTATTTGACTTCCAAAACCTCCAATATCCTCTTGGCATTTAGTAACTCTTGCAAATACAGGTCAGGTGACCAGGTGAGAGGTGTGTATGTGGGACTATACAAGGCATAATCATTATTGCATTTAGTCCTATTGTTGCTACACCCTTGCAAAAGAGGCTTGTTTAAAATTTTATTATGGAGGGCCAATTTTTTCCTTTTCTGCTCCCATTTTAAATGAGCAACTCTAAATTTTAAAATACCCCGAAACTATTTGGCATTGACCCAAACCCACTTCCTTGTTTTTCTTTAAGAGGAAATTTTCACTTGACCTAAATGGTTTGTTTCACCAGAGATAGGTACATCTTGCCCATTTTTTATGTGCGTTGAATGTATTTCCATTTCCATAGGGGACAAGAAAAAACACAAAAATAAGGAACAGGACAATACATGTCTGTCTATTGAGGACAAAGGACTGAAAACTGTCGAGATCCCACCTAAACCTCTCACAGCTAAATGCTAACTCTCGCATTGTTCCCGTCGCAGTTGTTCCCTCATTGTTCATAAGAGAAACATATGATTTCATAAGAGGTTAAGAAGTGCAGGTGGAGGGTAAAGATTTCCCCAATGGTCTTCTTAGATCAAAGGTCATGGCATGTTGACAGGTCACATCGAGATCGATTGGTGTGGGGAAGTTGGACAAGTGGAAATCCTTAATTGGATAAGGAGAGAGGTCGAAAATTCGAAAAAGAATCTCGTGGAAGCAAGGCGGTGAAATAAGGTAAGAAGTAAATGGACAGATGCCAATTAGTGGTGCAGCAAGGTGGTGGAAGCAGGGCAGTGAAAGAAGGTAATAAGTAAATGGACAAGTGCTAGTTGGAATTACAGTGACAAATGTCATGTTTTATGTTTTTATAGAACTTCGACGGATGACAAAAATTGGATGAAATCCTTCCCTACCTTCAACATAAAATTAACAAATCTTAAATAATTAATATTAAGAGGATTTGAACCTAGATCTCCTTGCACTTCCAAAAAATATATTAAACATACTCATCAACCAAATATACAATAAAGTAAACCTATACACTAAAATCATATTTTAAAAATAACCCACCATTAACAATTGTAATACATAAACTAAAACAACAACAACAAATATATATATTGCAACTCATACATTAAAACCATGATTCAAGGAAAACCCGTTAGCTATACTTGTAATTTAAGTAAAGAAAAAAACATATATCTATTTCTTTTATTTTGTTTCTTTGAGATAGACTAAATTTTTATTTTTTTTTCTTTTTTCTTTCTTAAGATAGATTAAAGTAAATAAATGCTTTAATTTTAATGTCTTTTAGAAAAAACTTATAACTAAACTTGTAAAAAAAATTATACCTATACTTATACTTATAATTTAAGAAGAAAAAAAAAAAACTATATATCTATTTATTTTATATTATTTCTTTAAGATATACTAAACTAAATAAATGCTTTGATTTCTAATGTTTTTTTATAAAAAAAACTCGTATAGATATTATTTTTGTCTTCTAGTTTGAATATATATATATATATATATATATAATGTTGTAAGTTTTGATTTTTTAGTTTGTAGGTGAGAATGAGATTATTCATATTTTGAGAGTTTCAATCAATTATTAGCTTATAAAGATTTTTTCTCTTTTTTTCTCTTTTCTTAAACTTTATCAATAAAATTAGTAGATGAAAAGAATCTCATACACCAATTTGATGTATAACTTAATCGTGACCTTTTATATATATATGAGAGTAGATTGATTGAAAAAATGTAGATGTTTAAAATCGTCGATTCTAATTATGTGGATT
>ML810948.1:45854-85346 GCA_009831015.1 Picea engelmannii
AAAAAAGGCACAACTTACTCCATATTTTTTTTCTAAAACACTAAAAAGAAACCATAAAATAAAAACTACCCATGATTTTTATTTTAAAACAAGAAGCCAAAAACTACTTTTGCTTACAATAATGCTCTAAGAAAATATTCTTTCATTGTTGCAAAACAATGAGAAAACCTAGAAATGAGTGAAGGGTAAGAAAGTTAAAAAATTAGCTAAAAGGACCTAAGCGTATATAATGAAATAGAAAAGCTGATTCTAAGGAAGAAGAGTTACCTAGGTTGCTTCTCTTACCTCTCTTTTTTCAACTCATTTCAAACATTAACTTGAATTATAAAAGATGAAAAGAATAAAGAGAAAGATTTAAGGAGAAGAGTTGCATACGTTGCTTTTCTTATCTTTCTTTTTTCAACTTATTACAAACATTAACTTGAATTATAAAATATGAAAAGAATAAAGAGAAAGATTTAAGGAGAAGAGTTACATATGTTGTTTTTCTTATCTTTCTTATTTCAAATTTTAGATTGAATTACAAAAGATGAAAAGAATAAAGAGAAAGAGGAAAAAAGAAAATGAGTTAACTTGAAGAATTAGATGAGTAAAACCTTTTTTTTCTTTTAATTAAAATTTTAAATTTAATAATAATAATATATTTTTAAGGTCACGGCCAAGCCACACCAAATTGGTGTATGAGACCCCCCTTGTTTGCGGGACAAGGGACCCCCTCCGCCCAGTGATTTGATTGGTAAAGTCTACGGAGGTATACATACCCTACCCCCCTCTGGATTTGAACTTGTGACCTCTTAGGAGGAAACACATGTTCTTAACCATTAGGCCCACTCAGACTATATATATATATATATATATATATATATATATATATATATATATATATATATATATATATATATATATATATATATAATTACTTTATTTTTTTTAAAGAAATATCCAATTTTATTCGATTAGAAAAATAAAAACATCAATTATTATTTTGTTAAAAATTAAAAATTAAAAACATTAATTACTCTAAAAATAAATAAAATAAAATAAATATTTATTACTAATGAAAATGTCCATTATACTTTAATCTCTTGTCGAAGAGACATCTTCTTTTGATATTTCTTATTAAATGCATGGACAAACTCTGACGGGGGATTCCAGGGAATCGTTCTAGGGTTACAACCTCAACAGCGAGAAGAATGGTGACCAGAGCGGGAGGGAGCGGGACTTCCTCCTACAAGAAGGTGGTGGTGGACAGAGGGAAAATTCCACGCAGCGTAGGGTTTAAGGAACCTCTGACAGGGACCTTGGGATCAGGGCCAGAGCACCATAAAGAGGACAACCAGGGAAAAAAAGAACGAGTAGGGGAGGAGACCAGGGAGGCTCGGAGTAGTACGCCAGAAATGACAAACCCTAGTGGGGGAAGAGTGAACAACCCATGCAAACCAAAAATAGTGTTAATCCCAAAGGTTATTCTAGAAGATCCCCATACCCAACTCTTCAGGGATCAGATGAAGACACACACCCTAATCTACAATTTTATGGGCATGTGGCTTATAGAAAAGACCATGCGCAATTGGATAAAATACCAATGGAAGTCGAGTGGAGAAGTAGACCTCCACCTAGGATCGAAAGGATTTTTTATAGTGTCCTTCATGAACTTAGAATACAGAGACAAAATATTTTAGGGGGGACCGTATTTCCATGCCTCGGCGGGATTGTACATGGGACCTTGGAAGGAAAAATTCTCCCTAGAAAAGGAGACCTTTAAAAGCATCCCAGTCTGGCTCAGGCTCTACTCCCTCCCACTAGATTACTGGCTATCATTCACCTTTGAATCCATAGGGAACAAGCTACGAAAATATGTCAAGACGTCTGATGCAACATTAAAAGGGAAGTATACATCCTATGCGAGAATCTGTATAGAGATGGATGTCTCAGGGGCACTCCCGGAGGCAATCAGTCTGGAGTCCAAGGATGAGGAATGGATCCAAATCATATATTATGAGCAGATCTCGTTCTGATGTAGAAGGTGTCATTAACATGGGCACTTACTAAGAGAATGTCGTTAAACAAAAAAATGGGATAGGAAAACTCAAAACAACAACAGGATCAGGACGGGTTTGTTAGGCCAAACTACAAAGGAAGAGGAAATAAGAGACAAGGCAAGCCCCCACAATGAGCAACCTGGAAGCAAGGAATAGAGTTGAAGGACGGGGAAATCCAAAATAGGGGGAAGAGGAGGAACACAAAAGGCAAAAGGAAAGGGAGACAAACAAACAAGAAGCAAATAAGACCACAGAGAGTCAAAACTCTCAAGGAAATCATGGGCGCAACAAGAGAACAATCGAAGAAGGCGTCGGAGACACAAATACCCCAATGCGGGAGGTCGACGAAGATTCGGAAATGACAGCAAGCGAGGTTGGAACAGAGGACCCAGACGTAAGAGATATCATGGAAAGGGAAGGGATAGACCTCATGAATATACTGGAACAATGGAACAAGAAAGGAGTCAACAATATACCAACGGAGCAATTGAATCACATCCAATACCTATTCCTTCTGAGGGAGGAAGCAAAAACCATAGGAATCAAGCGCATGCATGGTGAAATAGGAAACTTGGGTAGAAAAATAGGAGAAGGATAGCCACAACACTCACCAAAGAAGGCAAGACTGAAGAAAGGGAGGAAATCAAACAGTGTAGCCCTACAAGAATTAGGAGTGCTTCTAATAAATTTAGGTAAGATCAAAAAGCTCTTTCCCAACTCCCCCCAACATGTTTAAATGAATCTTATTACTTGGAACATAAGGGGCATGAACATCCCTAGAAAACAACGAATCCGTAAAAATAGATTGAAGATGGAACAACCATATATATGCTTCATTCAAGAGACAAAATGTAATACAGACAGAATGGAAATAATAAGTAAGAAGTACTGGAATAAGTACAAGTCTCTGACTATAGAGAGTCAAAACATGGTGGGAGGAATACTCACCCTATGGAACCCACAATCACTGAATCTACTCTCTGTTGAATCCACTAGGCACACATTATCTGTAAAAATGCAAGTGAAAGGGAACACGGAGGATGTCCTATGGATCAAATGTATATGGACCCCAGATATTGGAGGATAAAAGAAGAATGCTACTAGACCTAGAAAATATAAAGGAGCGGAACAATAACATCCATTGGTTTCTAGTTGGGAACTTCAACATTATAACTACTCTGGCTGAGAAAAAAGAGGGAAACCGGAGATTGGATAGATATGCAGAAGAATTCACAACCTTCATTGAAAAAACGAAGTTAATGGACATCAAGACTAGTAATGGGCAGTTTTCCTAGAACAACAAAAGACATTCACACCACCAGGTGGCCATCAGGCTATATAGATTCCTAGTCTCGGAATCTATCATTCTACAGGGTTTAGCATTGGAAGGAAGCATCCTCCCCTGGGGGGGATCAGACCACTGGCCGGTGCGATTAGAGGCAAATTTTCAGACAACACCAAAGAACAAGCCTTTTAGATTCAACAAATTATGGATCGACCGCCCAACCTTCAAGGAGAACATCAAAGCTTGGTGGCAAGAGGATATCCCATAAAAAGTGACAAATATGTTTAGACTTTAGAAAAATAAATAAATAAATAAAAAACAAGTACATAAATAAAAAAAACTCAAGAAGTGGAACAGAGAAGTTTTTGGAAACATGGGACAGGAAAAAAAACTGATAGAGGTAAGAATGAAATATCTACAAGAGAAATGCATCCAAGAAGGCTACACCGAGGAGAGGAAAAAATAGGGGAACCAATTACTCCAGGATTGGGAAGCAAGATGTAAGCAAGAAGAGACCATGTGGAGACAAAAATCCAGAATTTGGTGGCTTAAGGAAGGGGAGAGAAATACCAAGTTCTTACACAAATCCACTATAGCGAGAAGATATCATAACATAATTTTGAAGATCTGGGATCAGGATGGGATAGAGAGAGAGTCCCACCAGGACATTGAAAACACTATGGTCAAATGCTTCCAGGGGATATCCAAAGAACCTAAGCATGATAGGACCGAAGCAATCCAGAGCATAGTAAGGCAAATCCCTAAGTTGGTAACAGAGGAACACAATGTCAACCTTTGCAAACCCATAGAAAAGGAAGAAGTGGACGAAGTGATCTAGGAGATGCCAAATGGAAAGGCCCCAGGCCAAGATGGTTTCACAGTGGAATTTTTTAAAGTTTGTTGGGATGTGGTTAAGCATGATATTTAAGGTATAGTGGAGGACTCCATACGCTCAGCCTCAATCCTGAAAGCCCTAAACGCTACGATGATCACTCTGATCCCAAAAGAAAATGAAGCAAGAACTCTAGACGACTATCAATCGATATACTTTTGCAATGTTGTGTATAAGATAATCTCAAAAGTCATAGCTAATAGATTGAAACCACTTCTCCCAACTCTGATCTCATAGGAACATGTGGGCTTCTTGGAGGGGAGGAAGATTCTAAACAACATCATACAAGCCCATGAAATAATACATACCCTGAAAATTAAAAAGAAAGTGGGGATGTTAATCCAGTGGGACTTGGCAAAGTCTTATGACAAAATAAGCTGGCACTGTATGGCGAAAACAATGGAAACATATGGCTTTGACCAACACTGTATTAAATGAATCATCAACCTGGTCTCTACAATGAGCTTCTCGCTTCTATTAAATGGAGCTCCAGCCAATTCGTTCTACCCCTATAGGGGTATAAGACAAGGGGATCCTCTATCCCCTTTCTTGTTCATTTTAATGATGGAAGGGCTAAGCAGGAGCATAAAGACAGCAACGACCAATGAATAAATCAAAGGTCTAAAACCATTCGAAGACTGGCCAACCTCAACACACCAATAGTTCATGGGTGATACCTTTCTCCATGGAATCCCCACGGTCAAGGAAGGAAAGGTGTACAATTTTTTTTTAGAAGAGTTTGGAGAGCCCTCGGGGGATGAAATAAACCACTCTAAATCCATGATCTACTTCTTCAACACAAATCCTGCAATCCAAAGGAACCTGGCCAACATATTGGGGTTTGAGCAGAAAATAGTCCCAACAAAGTACTTGGGGGTGCCCTTGACGGACAGGGTGTGTAGGAACATAAAATGGGAAGGAGTCATAAACAAGCTGCAGGAGAGGGTTAATAATTGGACTTACATAACTCTAAACCTAGTAGGATGGTTAATCCTTACTAAAGTGATCCTACAAGCAATATCGGTGTATCTTAACTCCAAAAGGCATCCTACAAAAAATTAGAGCAATCCATAGAGACTTCCTATGGAAAGGAGCTAAGGACAAAAATAAATGGGCCCTGATGGCATGGGACAAAATGTGCAAACCAAAGAAAAAATGGGGCCTCGGATTACAAGACCCATAGGTCACCAATGAGGCATACAGGGAACAATTGTGGTGGATATGGGTAAAGGAAAGCTCGGTTCCATGGGTTAAAATATGGAAATAAAAATAGGCCCCAGAGGTCAACCCCTAGGAGAGGATCAGGTTCATGGGCACAAGGGAAGGGTCAGCCATATGGAATCTTGCCTGGAGAAATAAAAATTGGATAGAGAGTCACAACTTTTGGGAAATTAGGAATGGGAAAACAACAGGATTCTGGGAGGATGCTTGGCAATGAGAACCCAGAATGGAAAACCAGGACAGAGAGGTTATCAAGCAAGAGATGATTCGGCAAGGAAAAATGAAAGTCCATCAATATTGTAAACAGGGGGAGGAGAACACCAAATGGATAATTTGGGACAAAATCAACCCACAAAATAGAGCTCAGGGAGACCCGGTGATGAAAGAGATTGAGGAGGAATTGGGTAAAAGGAAAATTGGGGTCTCAGAAGAGGAGGACCAATTAAGGTGGGGAAGGAAAAATGGAGGGGAATTCAATATAAAAGAGGCCCGGCACTACATAGCGGGACAGGACCAAGAAAACCCGGAACCACACTGGGAGAGGATCTAAAAGGGCCCCCAATGGCCAAAGATTAAAGTATTTGAATGGTTAATCCTACACAAGAATATACTGACCTCGGAGAACCTAACAAAAAGAGGATTCATTGGACCCTCACGGTTTCATCTGTGTGAGTTCTAGGAAGAATTGATGAATCATCTCCTAGACGAGTGAAACTATACAACTGAGATCTGGGATTGGGTGGCCAGCATTTATCGCCATTCAAATACAGGTAGTGGTGATAATGAGGTGGTGAAACTTCAATAATTAAATCCAATCGGCCTCGAGGATAAAGGACATTATCGTACCTCAAATAAGAGAGACAGTACAAAGCCTCAACCTTAACAACTCCAAAAACCAAAACACAAGCCAAGACTTACACATTTTGGAATTGTTCTATCTGAAAGCATGGAGCTTTAACATACCTATAGCCCGAGATCCACAGATCCAGACAAGATTCAATACTTGGGTTCCTCGTCTGACAGGCTTCATTAAGTTGAATTTTGACAGGGTGGAAGTAGTTGGTGGGGTAATAAGAGACAGTGGAAAGACCATCTTACGCTTGTATGTTGGGAGCATAAGCAATTCCACAAATAATGCGGTGGAGTTTGGAGCTCTAGAACTTGGCCTGGAAATTCTACGCAGAGAGGGCATGGTGAATGTCATCGTGGAAGGTGACTCGAAACTGGTTGTCAACATTGCGAAGAAACTCCAGTATGGAACCAAGGTGGGAAAGGTGCAAAGGCATTGGCGTCTAGTGCATCCCCTTCAAAAAATCAAGGAACACCTGAGAACCCTGAACATGATAGTGTTTAGATGGATTCATAGGGCGACGAATGTGCTAGCGGACAGGCTATCCAATGAAGGGGTAAACAAAGAGGGACATGAGTTCGATGAGGTTTGGTCCAGAATCCCAAGGGGGAAACTCAAATTGGACTGCATCCACTTGGCGGAACGAGATCACAGTGGCAGCTTCAAAGACGAGGGTCACATCGAGGATGACGTGGGGCTTCTCGACTTGGCGTGGGACCCAGGAGGCATATGATAGTCACAACACCTGGCCCCTAGTTATCATGTGGTAACACGATAGGGAGCAAGTGGGCAGACAAAAGAACGTATTGAACAACAACAAGTGTAGAGGTGATAGTAAGGGAGAGAGGTCAAGTAGCAGGTCAGAAACTCATGACGAGTTAAGGGGTGTGGAGATGGTGATTACCAAGGGAGGATCACCGACCCCCAGGACAAGTACGAGACCAAGAGCGTCTGGATATAGCACAAGAAGGGATAGAAGCAAGGATCGGGGAAGATATCACAACATAATGGCCTGCCCGGCCTTACCAACCAATAAAGGAGGTTGCGCTCACAACCTCAGGANGACCCCCAGGACAAGTACGAGACCAAGAGCGTCTGGATATAGCACAAGAAGGGATAGAAGCAAGGATCGGGGAAGATATCACAACATAATGGCCTGCCCGGCCTTACCAACCAATAAAGGAGGTTGCGCTCACAACCTCAGGATAAAATTAGTAGGAGATATAGGCCCTCAGAAGGGGGAACATTATAAGAAGAAGAGTTGCAAACGAGACCACAACCAGAAGGCGTTAGATAGTAGTGAAAATTATAGTCTCAAGAGCAGTCTAGTTAAGGAGAGACATCGAGTGAGGCACCAGGAGAAAAGGCAAATTAGAGAATTAGGTAGGCATAGAGAAATGGCGCGCTTGAAACATACTCAGAGAAAGAGAATCCCCCAGGGGAAGGATATCCCGGAAATCTTGAGGTGCTTGACTCTAATTGAGTAGGCTGCGAGAGACGCAGAGAACATGTTCCATATGATGGTCTCACCGAAAGGGAAGGCAACAGTCAATAAGTGGGAGGAAAAAATCAAGGAGGAACAGAGTGATAAAGAGTGGGGGAAGGTTACACAGGAGGTAGACTGGATAACAGATCTAGGGGCTACCCGCCCCAGGGAGACCCTCTACCATAGAATGGTGGATACAGCATGGTTTACCAAAATGTTGATAGGGAAATTAAATTCTGATCAGGAGGAGGCATTCCAGGAAAACCACTGAGAGTTTAAAACTATGCTAGATGAAATTCATCGTTGTATCAACGGGATGGAAACTATTGTCAAGTTGTTAGTGGAGGTTGAAAAGGACCAGAAAAATAAACAAGATAAATTGGTTGTGCAATTCCATGTGTACCTAAGATACGTCCATCATATGGACATAACACCTGCGTATGGCCAAGGAGTATCGGCTCAGATTAGAAGAACCAGAACTATCTCCCCAAAGGAGGACAACAAAGGCCAAGCGGGTGGGGGGAAGGACCACTCCCAGGTGCTCTAGCGACTTTTACTATTATGTTTGTAATGTCATTTGTTTTTAATGGCAGTCATTCCCAGGAAGTAGTAGGGTGTAGTATAAATTTTGGCAGGCTTTGGTAGTATCAGTTGAGCAGTTAGTTATCTCTATTTTTTTGGCTATGCTTCTCATAATCTAAAAAGGGAGGTCTGGTCTAGTTTCCAATTTTGGCAGACCAGTTACCTCTAGGATTGTTATTAAAAACTAGCAGTAAGTGTCCCTTGGTCTGGTTTCCTTTAGGCAGACCAGGATCCCCATTTTTTATCGTATCTTCTACAGTAATATAGTGTTCTACTCTGATTTACCAAAAAAAAAATTGTCCATTAATTTTTTATCAAAATATGTAAAAAGATGTATATTCTAAAATATAAATTGGAAGTCAAAATTAAATTTAAAATTGAGTATAAATAAAATTACTCATATTTAATTACATTTATGTAAGAAATAAATTTACCATGCATGTATTTTATATTTTTAATTTGGTAAAATTATGGTGATTTTAAATGTTTTTTTTAATGCTTTTCAATTATAAAAATAAAATTTTAAAGAATTCCAAGTAATCTCTTATCTTTTTAAAATCTCATATTTGGTTTTAATGGACATTAATCATTGTCATTATTATCATTATAAAAACYCAATTACCATAATCATATCAAATAATTCAATGATAAAACAATAAAAAAAAAAATTATAAATCTAAATAATCATGTAATAATTAAAAAAATAAATAAATAATCTAAATAATCATGTAATAATTACAAAACATTTTTGTAAATAAATTATACTACATAGATTGTAGCTTTGTAAGTCACATTGAAATAGATGGATGTGGAACATCTTGGACAGAAATGGAGAGAGAGAYGGGAACYGGTTTTTTGAACTTGCAAATCGCAACAATGGCGGACCACGAAGACATTTTAAGAAATCAAAGTCGACCACTAGATGAGCCAGCGAATTTGACAACGTGTTTTAGGTTGCGCTAATTTTTTAGGGGTGTTTTTGTCATCTCRGCATATGGTCTTCACCTTTCCCAAAGTTTAGTGGGATTTTTATCACAGTTTTTGGCGTTGTACTAGTTGTCTTTCAATCTTGTGTTAATTGCGAGCAGGGGGYCCTTACTGTATCTGACAGGAGATTAGTCTTGTCACTAGGTGGTGGTTAGTATTGATTGGTTTTAGTGTTTGATTCATACTCCACCAGAGAAGTTTCCTGATGGAAGTTGAGGTCAACGCACTCATGGGTGCGGCTGACAAGGTCATCTGGAGGAGTGAGGGTCTTTTCATCTCGACAGACGAGATCGCACTTAATGCAGGTCTTAACTCTATGCGAAAGGCGATTTTGAAGCATACTCCCACAACTATCTTGGAAAAAACGTAGGGGATAGCATCGGATTTACCCACAGCAACTGTGTGCTTACCAGGAGGTTTAGGTGACTGACAGTGAGTTCCCCTTGACTCTGTAAGTACTCTGAAAGACGTAAGGAGGTCGACTGGAGGTCACTCTCGGGTGAATGTT
This sequence comes from Picea engelmannii, assembly GCA_009831015.1. Classification (NCBI taxonomy): domain Eukaryota; kingdom Viridiplantae; phylum Streptophyta; class Pinopsida; order Pinales; family Pinaceae; genus Picea; species Picea engelmannii. The sequence continues at coordinate 55,708 of ML810948.1, forward strand.
TCTCGTAGACAATCCCTTGGTGGCTCTTTTAGAGTAAAACCATGGATACCAAATCTTTCCAAATGAAAACTTATGTTAGGGGTTGATATAGGTTTAGAGGATACTGTCATCTTGGCACTTTGTGCTCTAGTGGGGCGTTTTTCATACCATTCAAGGTGAAAAACATCTCTTGTAGGCTGGGTAAAGTCCACCTGGTCCCCACTCTAAGGTTATGCACCTAAAGTAGTTTTCATGACGAAAGGTTGGTTCGGCTTCCGTTTCAGAGGCACAAAGGATACCCTAGTAATACTGGACAAGCACTGGATCATCGATGGAGGCAGCTTGATGCTTAAGCAGTGGAGTGTCATCTTTCATCCAACACAAGAATATTTTTGTTTTCTCCACCTTTGGGAACTATTACCTGGTTTGTCAATGCATTTTTGGAATGCAAAGGCTCTGGAAGCCATTGGTAATGTGCTCAACAAGTTTATTGTGGTCGATGAACAGGCTCTTCTAGAACCTGACAAAAGACTAGGTAAAGTATTAGTTGAAGTAGATATCTGCGTTGGCTTGTTGGATTCCTTAGAGATAGTTTGGAGAGGGCACTACATGACTCAAAAACTAGACTATATGGGTATACCTTTTATGTGTTCCTACTGTCGGAAGACTGGCCACGTGAGAAGGGAATGCCTGGGTAGCTTTGAGGAGGAGGTTTCAAAAGACACTCTGCGAGAAAGGACTACTCGAGTTGAATTGCCTGGAGAGGACTTCCATTTTTTAAGAACGCTTCGCATATATTCTCAGGGTACAAACCAATCGTTTCAGCAGGACATTATTACGGGTAAGTTAAAAACCATTTTCTCTACTCTCTATTTCTATTTATCGGCTTGGGAAAGAGATGTTTTGGACTCCTCTAGTATGTTGGGAGTGAGAGGTGCGAACCTATCCAATATTGATTTTACACAGGTCCCATAGGGCTCAAAGGTTCTTTTCAAAGACTCTACAGCCTCGATTGGGGGGGGGGTGTTTATTCCAGTTTTTTCTTCTGACCCTCGAGGAGTAAGAGGGCTTCCTCTAGACACTGGGGGGATAGTAATTCTCTGGTTCTTAGTCCTTCTTGTGGTTTGGTTTCTCTAAGGGGGGTAGTTGAGGTTACTAATGATCCAGGTGAGGATAGCATCCTCCCGATATGTAGGGATCCATAGCTCAGTGAAAGTTCCATTGGTGTTGTTCTAAAGTCCTTGATTCCCTCCTACAGAGAGGCACTCTCACCTATCCCTATTCCTACATTTCAGGGGAGGAATGTTTTTAGAAAACAAGAGACAGATGGGGTTATAAGACTGTTGGAACAGTATAGGGAGGCTTCTGGGAAGGATTACACTTGGTCGAAGGGGTTGGGGTATGAGATATCCCCCATTAAAACTTGGAGTGCGAGGAAAAAAAAAGTAGTTTCCTCTCAAACAACTTCTAATTTACATTTACCTATCATCAGTGAAAACAGGGTGCTTAGAGGCATGAAATCCCTAGCTAGAGAATATTCATGATTTTTCTCTCTCTAAACATCGGAGGGGTGGGGGGGACCCTGAAATCTGCCTCCCTTCAAAGACTACTTCGTAGTAAGTCACCAGATATTATATTTCTACAAGAAACCTTGGTAGAGGAAAAAAAGGCCACGATCTTTATGAACACCTTTCGATCCTCATGGCTAACATGTGTTGTAAGTTCAGTTGGAAATTCTGGGGGATTATTAGTGTCTTGGGATCCAAAAAAAATTGACTTATGTCCTTTTCTATGTTGCGGTGGAATCCTCCTGACAGGTACATGTTTGGAGAAAAAAAATCCATAACTCTTTTAAATGTTTATGGCCCATGTTTGGACAGAAAATATTTTTGGGAAAAGGTGGCAGCTAGGGGTCTTTTGGCACACAAAAATCTAATAGTGGAAAGGGATTTAAACTTCACTTTTGATGTTGGGGAGGTGTGGGGAGAATCTGCACTTCTGGATCAATTGGTAAGTTTCTTCAAAGAATATTTTAAAGAAAATCAACTCGTGGACATAGCTCTGGATGTTCTTGTTATGACTTGGAGAAATGGCAGATTGGGCCCTGAGTGTATATCCAAAAGACTGGATTGTGTCTTTTTGTCTGAAGATCTCATAAGTGGAGTTGGCAGATTCAGATCATGGGTGGATTTCCCATACATCTCAGATCATGCACCAGTTTTTTTGCAACTGGAATGCCACTCTTTCACGACTTCCTTTTCTTTTAAGTTAAACTCGGGTTGGCTAATTGAAGAAGAGGTTGCTACTATTGTAAAGGAAGTCTGAAACGATCCAAATTTTTTGTTTGAACTGGAGGTTCAACATATATTAGTTTTGAAATTGAATACTTTAAAACAGCGTATCAAATTCTAGGCAAAAGAACATAAAAAGAAACATGTAAGAATATTAGAACAATTGGACGGACAACTACAGGATTTAATTCAGGAGGCGGCACAGGAGGAAAGGTGTTGAGTAAGGGATATTCACTTAAAACTCATGGAGGCTGAGCGAGATAAAATTATGCCAGCTGAAGAAGAATTGTGGCGACAATGAAGCAGAGCCATCTGGATAAAAGGCAGTGATCAAAAGGAACAAAAAACATATTTGCGAGATCAAGAATGAGAGAGGGAAAGTACATTTTGGACAAGAAGAGATCAAAAAATAGGTTGCTAGGTATTTCAATTTTTTTTATGAGGAGCTGAAACATGTAAATATAATTGATCAAGTATATACTGCCAGACTTTATTCTTGTTTAGTCACTGAGGAAGATTCTAAAAATCTTGACAGACCTTGTACAAAGAAGGAACTTTGGTAGGTGCTCAAGTTATTTCCAAAAGACAAGAACACGGGGCCTGATGGATGGATCGTTGAGTTCTTTACACACATCTTTGACTTAGTTGGGGGTGGTTTGCTAGAAGTGGTGGAGGATTCTCGAATTTGAGGCAAAGTGAACAAATCTTCAAACTCGACTTTTTTGGATCTTATTCCTAAAGTAAATAACCCTTCAACTTTAGGTGACTACAGACCAATTGCACTATGTAATCTGTGTAATAAGTTGATTTCAAAGATAATTTCCAACATGATGAATCCTATCCTATCTTGTTTGTTTTCGGAGGAACAGTTGGGATTTCTAAAGGGCAGACAGATCCTGGATGCTATTGGCACGACACAGGAACGCCTGCACAATATAAAGGTGAAAAAGTTAAAATCTTTGATCTTGAAGATGGATCTAAAAAAATCATATGATTGCATCAACTGGGATTTTTTAAGATTGACGCTATTAAAAACGGGTTTTATTTTACAAACCACAAACTAGATTTTGAGTTGTATGACCAGTGCAAACTTTACAATCCTAATAAATGGGGAGACTTCACCTATTTCTCAGAGTGGCGAAGGCTTGAGACAAGGCTGCTCATTATCACCTATGTTGTTTATATTAATCATGGAAGGACTTAGTTTGTTGTTAAAGAAAGGAAAGGGTGAAGGAAAGTTGTTGGGGGTAAAGGTATCCAGAATAGTTAAGATTCTACATTTGTGTTTTTGTGGATGACGTTCTTATTATGACAAAAGCATCGGTACAAGAGTGGAAGGAGATAAAAGAGATTCTAATGATTTTTTGTAGTGCTTCTGGTTTGCAGATAAACTGGACAAAGTCTACCTTCATTTATGTTGAAATTCAAGGGGAGTCTTTAGAAAATTTAAAAGAAATTTACCCATACAATTTTGATGATCTCTCAAAGGGATTCATATATCTTTGATACTTCCTTAAAGCTGATTCATACAAGACTATTGATTGGAGATGGCTTATAATAAAGATTGAAAACAGGATCAGACTGTGGTGCAACAGATGGTTGTCTCTGGGAGGCCGCTTCACACTAATCAAATCAACACATGAAGGAAAATTGGTTTATTGGATGACATTGGCTGCCATACCAGTATCGATCCTCGGAAAGATCACGAAATTAATGTTTAGTTTCCTTTGGTCAGGTGACAATGGAAAACAACACTTTTATTTATGCAGCTGGGAAGTTTTAGCAAAACCAAAGCATTTGGGTGGCTGGGGGATAAGAAATATTTTCCATCTTAATAGAGCTTTGGTTGCAAATTCCCTGTGGTGGGTCCTCATGTAGGATGGAGTTTGGAATAAGGTGATCAAAGACAAATACCTTCCACATTGTTCGGTTTCCTCCTGTTTTAGATCGGCTATAGCTAGAGTTCCTCCCACCTCTCAGACCTGGAAAAATCTTCTAAAGTCTTTACATTTGATCACCCATTGGTTGAGTTGGAGCCCTAGGTCTGGTCATTTGGTTATGATTGGAATGGATAGCATTTTGGGGTTGGGGAAATCCTCTTTTTTATCTCTACAACTTATAACAGTGATGAAAGAAAAAACATGGTGTATCTCTACTAGGAAATAGGTAAAAGCAAACCGAGTTTTATTTCAGAACACTGGAAATCTAGTGAGGAGATCGGTCTCAGAGGTAATCTGGTAGCGGAATGGGATGGATATTGCAAGGAGCTAATTGGATCGAGAGTGCAGCTTCAGAATTCTGATGATGAGCTTATTTGGATAGGGGGAGAAAAGTTAGGTATCCTAACTACAAAAAAATTCTATTGTTCAATATCAAAAAAGTTGTGGCAGTATGCAATTGGGGGTTGGATGAGACAAATGTGGACTTGGGATATCGCTCAAAAAATTAGATTATTCACTTGGTTAACTATAGAAAATAAAATTTTAACTTGGGATACTTTACAAAGAAAAGGTTGGGAAGGTCCTAATATTTTCCATATGTGCTCAAACAAAGCATAATCTATGGTACATATTTTTGTTAAGTGCAGTTTCATACAGGATGTATGGAATAGGATAAAAGGAGATGTAAATTTAAATACTGCTTGCGAAGGAAGCACTATAAATGTCTTCTATGAAAACTGGGTTAGAAAGGAGAGAACTCACATCACTCTCCCCTCCTTAGTGTGTTGGTATGTTTGGTTGGAGCAAAATAAGAAAATATTTGAAGATAGGAATCCTTCTATCTTTTTAGTTGTATACAAAATACTTGCAAACTTAGCATAACTTCTCAAAAGAAGGCTACCCCAAGAAATGTTCAGATTCCTAGTTATTTTATTCCAACAGTTGGTTGGTTTGATGGAGCAGCGCAGATAAATGGGCACAAGAGTGGGGTAGGGGGATTGATCAGGATAAGTGAAAATTTAGTTTATAAATGGACATACAATTGCGGCCCAGGGACAAATACCAGGGTAGAGCTGCTAGGAGCTTGGGCTACCCATATTTTGGCATTGCGTTTGAATATTACATCCCTTCTGGTAATTGGAGATTCAAAGATTATCATTGACTGGTTGAATGACAAAGGGAAACTTCATGTTGCCTCACTTATAGGATGGAAGGACAGGATCAACGAGCTTAAAAAATCTTTCAGGGAGATCAGATACACGCATATTTATAGGGAGCTAAACATGGAGGCGGATTCACTCTCAGAGAAGGATTTGTTGAAGACCGAAGGGAAAATCGAATATAATCTTTGGGTAGATGGAAATGAGGACCCTACCCTCTTTTTAAAAAAAAATAGCATAAAGATTTGTGTTTGGTATACCATAGACAAAAGAGAAAGAAGAAAGTTTTTATTTCTTTCTGAAAGGAAATCTTTTTTGTATAGTTGAATAGCGGAATTACATTGCAGTTTACTTTTTTTATTGTAATGGGATACTTGTTAACCTTTTTTCAATTTTGTGCACTGAAAGAATCGACCAGAGACATATCCTAACTTTTAAAAAACAATTAGTAATATCAGAAGACTGAAATTAGTAATATCAGAGGACTGAATATGTATGAAAAAAATATGTTAACATATATACACAATTATATTATAAATATAAATAAGCAATTTTTCTATTAAAAAAAATCATATTGAAATAACATATCTATCACATTTATCTCCACCTTTCATACTAATGTTATAATTGGTGGGAAGTGGGAGAAATAAAAGAAATTTGATTTACCGTCTTTCTCAACGTGAAACTTTTGAACTTCAAAATTTTCCAAGATGACATTGGAAATTGAATGGTAACAACATATCCTTGTACTTTTGAAATATATGTATGTGTGTGAGAAACTTTTGAACTTCAAAAAATTTCAAGATGACATTGGAAATTGAACGGTAACAACATATCCATATGTATGTGTGTGAGACACCGTTTAATAATGCATTCTTAGATAGCGAAAAGCGTATGATTTAATGCATGTGATGTGTAATGTCTATATTGAGTAATATTAATTATTCAAGTCACTAAGTTATAACAATATTTATAATAAGTAGTAATATTAATTATTCAAGTCACTAAGCTATAACAATATTTATAGTAAGTCCTTGCTTTTTGGCAGGAAATGAGCAATAGTAATTCAATAGTTACACTTTTAATGATAAAGAAATCAATAGTGATGCAATAGTTATAGTTTTAATGATAAAGAAATTAGTAAGAGTGATTAATAGTTATATTTTTAACAATAAAGAAAGTAATAGTAGAAGCAAAGATAGAGACAATGGCCAGTGGTTTAATTAGCAATAGTTATTATTTTGCAAATGCTCTCATGTTGAGCAAAAGTGGATTAATAAAGTGTGGTTTGTTTGATGCAATATTAGTTGGGTGGGGTTGCACAACTTATAGATTCATTACTCGAGCTGGAGAGGGRTGTGTTAAAATACRTYGGTGTTTCCATCCTACTTGTTATTTYCATGCACTCACTCAACTATGGAGTTGTTSATATGCACCCGCTCGACTAAGCAAGTTAGTGCGAGAATCACATAGGTATCTGGGGCTCTTTTAGAGTGGGTGATTTTGTGTGGGAAAACTAAGATTTCTAGGGTTTGACAATGGYAGAGAAGCCAGTATCACYGCACAACWTTTATGAGGCCTCCACACAGCCCCACGAGGATATGCATATATTKTCCTTGAATTCAATACATAGGGAGACAATTATGATTACTCGAGCAGTTCCATTAGAACAACGTTAACAACTACAACTAGAACATGTATAGTCTATTTTGTGTTTATGTAATCACTGGAATACTGAAAAAAATGAATTTTTATGCCTTGTTAGATTAAGTTATGGCATGTCCAATAACATCTTATAGTACCTAAGAAGCCATTGCCAAGGAATCTAAATTTTGAATTGAATCTTCATGTGAGAGTTGTCTTTGTCTTTGTTTTTTTCTAGAGCTCCTTCTTATGGATTTCTTTGGAGATCAAGTGCTCATAGAGTTGGGATGCAATAGGGAGATTGCATTCTCTAAATCTCTTTCATTCTTTGAAAAAATTTAGAGAATTTCCATGGAGAACCATCAAACCAATTGTCAAGGACAAAGATACTTAGTTTCAGGCCACAAAAACAACATATTATTCAGAGTAGAGGGCAGGGAAGAGTGAGCAAGTAGAAGTAGTAAGAGACCCACCAGAATTGCCAGTAGTACCAGGAGACCCACTAGAACTACCAATACCATCAACAACAATAGATCATGTCCAGAACTACCAACACCAACAACATTAGATCCCCTCTATTCTAACCCGGCGTTTTCTCCAGGTGATAAGCAAATGATCTAGCTAATGAATTTTTTCATATATATGATTCTATGTATAGGACATGAACAGAGCGAAAAAAGACATTCCGATCTTTAAGGTGGCTAAATCTCAGATGTCCCATAACATATGAGGTAGAAAAAAAACAAAAACTCAATTGTCCCATAACATGTGAGTTGCAAAAATGGTATAAGTATAAGTTTGCAAAGCTTAGGATAACATTTAATGTCAAAAACAATGCTAGATTTGTTTCTAACATTACTAATCTCAACAAAAATTACTAAAAAGATAGAGGTTTTACCTTAAGAATTTGTTAAATAATGTACGGTTGTGCTTTGTAATGAGAACAAATAAGACCTCAAACATGAAATTTAGGATAAACTTGAAATGAAAAAAAAAAACCCCTCGGAACTTAAACTTCGGATAAAAACAAAATGATCTTGCAAAAATGATGAAGGTTTACTAAAACTTTGGATAAAATGGTTTGAACTACGTGCGAAACTAATTGGAAAAACGAAAACCAATTAATATAATATCTGGCATAAAAGCAGGAACTAATAATAGCGCTTGAGTAAATATTATTGTATTCTATTGTGATTTATCAATTTATAAATTCTAATGTATTTTTTATATCATATGAACAACGCAATGGCTAATGATGAATGTGATTTGTTGACGAGTTAATATACATGTTGGCCATCTCAATCTCTTGGGGATGGTCTTGTTTATCTCATTTGATGTTAGTTCGATGTTATCACATTCATGTTGCCAAAACAAGGGATGTGATGTCAATAAGGAGAAGGGAATGATAACATATTTTGCCAAGGTGTAATTTTCCATATTAACTTATGGATTTCCATATTTCAATTTAATTTGAAAAAACTAAAATTTAAAGAAATATGTATAAGTTATAAAAGTTCGAGAAAAAAAAAATTACTTATAAAAAATAATATGTGTGGTCAACACAAATTAGCAAATGGTAATATTGAATGTTAACATTCAATGTTAAGGATTATTATAAGAAATATATTATCATATTTTAAAATTATGCCTTTTATATATAAATTCAGAATTACTTTCAAACAATCATATAATGTAAAGGTTGTTAGGATTATGATTATATATATATATATATATATATATATATATATTAAAAAATGTCGATAAATTTATTCTTGTAAAAGTTAAAAGTTTTAACTAAGATTGTTATAGTTTATTTGACATCCTAGAGACACATGGAGGACATATTGATGTTGTCATGCTAAGACACACTCTTCTACTTTGTATTTCTCATATTTTGAGGGAGGTGACACCTTTCATGCCTAGCAAGGTGCGATCGGTCACTTGTTGCACTACTGGCAAGGTGTAACCAGTCACAAGCTACAACACTTGCAGCCCACGATCGCCCCTATAACCTTCTAGATTTGGTGAGTTTCAAGGAGATCGGTGTTGGGTGAGTTGTCGACCTCGGATGATGAACTTGAGAACTCATACTAAAATCATAGTTCACTAAGTTATAGATATCTAGAAGCATCCCCTAGCCTTCTCCATCAATATATAAAAGAAATGCATTCCAAGGGAGGAATAATTCAATACAACTTTGTGCTGCCAAAATAGCCAATGCAGGAAGATTTGGAGAAGCAAACTTATGATGAAGAGTTTTAGGCAAGCTCTTTTTTATTCAGTCTTCATATCAGGTTGGCCTTGCTTATGTGAGGACTAAGGAGAAACTAGAGCAAGGATCTAGGAGAAGCTTCAATTAGGACTCAAGGTAAAATCTGATTGATGTACTATTTCTCCACATCTAATATAGATATGTATGGTTTCCCCCTTCCATTGTTGTTGTATTCAATTTTGCATGTTGATAAACGGTACTTCTAGTACTCCATGAAGAGATTAGGTTAGATCTAGCATAGATTTGATATTCCTAGTGCTTGAAGGTTTGAGATTGGTATTTGTTGTTCTCATGTGTGAAGGAAGTAGGTACTAGGAGATGGAACAAGATTTTTGGAGTTGCATGAGCTAGGAATATACAGGGACAATCGTTGGGAACTAGGTTTGAATAATTATATTTCCTTCTTATTTCCTAATTTAGTATCAGATCTAGTAGATCTAGAGGAGAACCTTATATTTTACTATCATACAGTTTATCTTGGATCATGGGTAGGATCTAAGGGAGTGCTCACCTATCCACAAGGGGGATTTTCCATAACAAAACTGGCAACTCCGCTGGAGAAGAATTTTTTATTCTTCCTTAGATTGGAAAACCCTTTCTCTTGTGTTGTTCTAAAAGTTTCCTATAGCTTATTTACCTTCCTTATCCTTCATTGGGTGGTCATATCCCTCAAATCTATCATATATGGGCCAGATCTGGGTTTCTTGCCCAAGTTTCCTACATGGTCACACCTTCTCTTTGAGAACTAAAGTGACTAGTCACATATTATTGAACTGATAGGACATGACCACCTCCCTATTGGTCTCATATTGCACTACTAACAAGATGTGACCACCTCATATAGGTGGGTTTTTTTGTTTCTGAGTTGTTTTTCTCTCAGATCTGCGTCTAGGTTCGGTCCACTACAAGGAGAACACTTTGTAGCAAAGGTTTTTATGGAACATCCCCGAAAAATTTATCCCTTATCTATATATAGCGAAGGTTTTTTGCAGAGGCGAGTGGCCAGAGGTTTTTGCGAAGTTTTTTACACCGATGCGCCTCGACCATCCCAACACACCAATACGCTCACAAACATAAGGCCCTGGTGCTTAACAAATAAATTGCATTGATACATGTTATTAATATAAAATGCTAAAATATCATTTTTTATTTAAAAGATAAAAATAGAATGTTTAATGATGCTCCATAGTAAACTAAGTGCACCAGTGAGCATATAAAGGATGCACCAGATAAGGTTAGAACAATTGGTTATTCAATTAAAAAAAAAAAAAAAAAAACGTAAAACCTTTCACGGTGCACATAAAAACCCTACAACCTTGGTGCATCTACAATAGTGGCACACCGAAAAACAACAACAATGTGCTTAATAGTATTATAGCCTTTAGTTTTTTAATATATACCCAAAAACCTAATTGGTGTGTTACTCATACTAGAAGTCATTGGTGCGTCCAACTATATGGTACACCACTATAGGGTAAAATAAAATAAAAAAGCATACCAGTGTGTTCAGGTACTAAAGAATGCATCGATGCGTCTTACTATAGGGTACATCGCAATAGGGTAAAATAAAATAAAATAATACCAAATTAGATTCCATTATCACATTTCTTTATGTGCTTCCAACCTCTCACACAAGAACCAGCACTCACCCTCCTTATATGGCCACCCCATTTGTAGTGCTCTATAGTGTTGCTTCCTTAGTTTTCTTGTAGATTCCATACATTTTCCAACTTCGAAAAAAAGTTGAAAAATCCATTTTGCTTCTACAGGCCAACCATGCCTTTGTTATAAAAATAGGATCGCGAAGCAATAAAATAAAATCAATGCAGAAATAAAACATAGAAGATACACAATACAAAAGAGACACAAATATACATGGTAAAACCAATGTGGACTACATCCACCAGAGAAATTTATCGGGTCTTTATTTTTTATTATCCAGCAAAATGAAGGGATACAACCTACAACACACCCGTTGTAACTTCCTCTTCTTTCTCTCACAATCTCCTTGCTCAAAATACAATATTCGCAATGACACATAGCCGCAATACAATTCCCTCATAAGAGAGGGTTGCCTTCTAGGTCAAAAAACACTAAATATAGCTTCTACCATCAGATTTGCAACCTTATAATGAATGTTCTAGATTGACTACGAAATTACAATATTTTACAAGGCAATTTTTCCAAATATTTTGCTTCGGGGGCGTTTCCCCCGTATCCTCTTTCGGGGGGGGAATCCCCCCCACACCCCCTCGTTAGGGAATGGGGTCCAAGCACGGCTGAAACAAACATATGAATCAAGAAGATAATCAAGCTCCACAACCAACAATATCCCACTTGGAGACTGATCACAACAAATCCACTACTGCTCTACCTATTGGACTATGATCAACCTTGGACCTGGAAAATTTCTCATTTTCACCTTCATGCTTGAAGACCAAATGAAACTGATCAGGAACTCAATTTATCCCTAGTTACTACATGTGTTAACATGTCTGCAAGACTCTGTCTAATATGTATATTTTCCAACTTCAAATGCCCGTCTTCCAAGACGGATCGTATGAAATGGTACCTAAGTTGTATATGCTTAGTCTTTGAATGAAAGGCTAAGTTCTTTGCAAGATGAATGACACTCTCACTGTCAAATTACAACATGCTATTCTCCTGCTTATTTCCCAATTCCTCCATAAACCTCTATAACCAAATCATTTATTTACTAACCTTTGTAGTAGCAACATACTTTGCTTCTCTTGTTGAAAGTGCAACAACCTTTTGTAGTTTTTGAAATCCAACTTATTGTTGTTCCACCTACCGTAAAAACATACCCTATAGTGTTATCCTTATCACCTAAAATATATGAATCAACATATCCATGTAGAACAGTGTCTAGCCCTCCAAAACATAATGCATGAGCAGCAATACCTCTCAAATACCTGAGAATCCACTTTACTTCCTCCCAATGTTCTTTACCTGGGTTTTTTATATACCTTCTCACAACTCCCACTGCATGTGCAATATTTGGTCTTGTGCAAACCATCGCATACATCAAGCTGCCACATGCTGATGAATAAGGGACCCTAGACATGTATTCTATCTCCTCCTATGTCTTGGGACAAATTTCCTTGGTTAATTTGAAATGGTTGGCCAAAGGTGTACTAACTGGTTTTTCATTCTGCATTCTAAACCTCTCCAACACCTTCTCTATGTACTCACCCTGAGACAATGTCAATTTGTGATTTTTCCTGTCTCTTGTTATTCTCATACCAAGAATTTTCTTTTCAACACCCAAATCCTTCATCGCAAATGAATTAGCTAATTTATTCTTCAGCACATTTATATCATGCATATTAGACCCTACAACAATCATGTCATCTACATACAATAGCAAGATAATATAGCTTCCATTTTCTAGCCTTTTAAAATAAACACAGTGATCATAATGACATCTATTATAACCTTGTTCTATCATAAACCTGTCAAACTTCAAATACCATTGTCTTGGATCTTGCTTTAGGCCATACAAGCTCTTCTTCAACCTGCATACCAAATTTTCCTTTCCTGTGACCTCATACCCTTGTGGCTGTTTCATATAAATATCTTCCTCCAAATCCCCATGGAGAAAAATTTTGTTTACATCTAACTATTCAAGATGCAAATCTTCTACTGCCACAAGACTTAAAATAGTCCTAATTGAAGTCATTTTAACAACAAGAGAAAATATTTCATCAAAATCTATACCTTTCTTTTGTGCAAGCCCCTTTACAACAAGTCTAGCCTTGTACCATTTTTTTCCTCCATCTTCTTCCTTCAACTTGTAAACCCATTTATTCTGCAATGCTCTTTTTCCTGTAGGAAACTGAACCAAATCCCAAGTCTGGCTATTTACCAAAGAATCCATTTCCTCTTTCATGCCTTGCTCCCACTTATTTTTAGTGTCTACCTGCATTTCCTCTTCATAACATTCTAGTTCACCAGAATCAGTCAACAATAAATAATACAATGAAGGAGAGTATCGTTCAGGGGGTCTACTTAACTTGGTAGATCTTCTAACAACACTTGTAGGAGTTTGAGGTACTTGATTCTCCTGTTGTTGTACATTTTGATTTTCTGGTACCTTTGGAATTTATTTTCAGTGATCTCATCAAGCACTGTGTATTATGGTTTTTATTTTTCTTGTTTCTTTCCCTGCAACTAATCTTTGTACATGACTTCTCATTGCATATGAAATCTCTACACCTAATGATTTTGTGATTTTCATAATCCCATAAGATATAACCAAAATCATTAACATTGTCTCCAATAAAGGTACATTTCTTGGATTTTACCTCAAGCTTTGTTCTATTTTATTTATCAATATGGAAAAATGCTTCACAACCAAAAGTCTTCAAAAAAGAATAGTTTACCTTTTTACCTGTCCATTCCTCCTCTGGAATTCCACCATCCAAAGAGCTTGAAGGTCATGTTCTTATTAAGTAAACAACAATATCTATAACATCTTCCCAAAACTGTAAGGGCAACCCAACATGTAATCTCATACTCCTTGCATGCTCCATGATTGTCCTGTTCATCTTTTCTAACACGCCATTTTCTTGTGGTGTTCCTGGAATTGTTTTCTCTCTACGAATCCTGGTATGAACAGTAATCATCAAAATCCTTGTTGCAATATTCACCTCCATTGTTTGATCTGAGACACTTCAACCTTTTTCCTATCTCATTCTCAACCGAAGCTTTCCATTTATTAAAAGTATCAAAAACATCAGATTTTTGTCGAATGCAATAAACCCAATTTTTTCTAGTTGCATCATTAATAAATGTAACATAATAACAAGAGCCACCAAGAGATGATACATGAGCTAGTCCTGATAAATCTGTATGCACAAGTTCTAACATTTCACTCTTCTTTTCTTTTCTGAATTTGAGAAATATGACTCTCTTTTGTTTTCCATAAACACAATGCTCACGGAAATCCAAATCAATTTGTTTAAGATCTGGCAACAAATTCATTTTCTAAAGTATCTTCATCCCCTTCTCACTCATGTGTCCAAGCCCATGATTCCATAGTGATGTATCCACTCATGGAGAAGCTAAAGAGTTAGAAGAGTCAGTATTACCAGTACATAAATACAATGTACCTACCTTATCTCCTTTTGTTATCGCCAATGATCCTTTGGTGACCTTCCACGCCTTATCTATAAATATAGATATACAACCTTCACTTGCCAAATGCCCCGTTGAAATTAGATTTTTGCTTACATCTGGTACATGTCTTACCTCTTTCAATAACCATTGTTTTCCATTATTTTTCTTTATTTGTACCTTACCCATTCCAACAATTTTGCATGGTGCATCATCACCCAAATGAACCTGTCCAAAATCACCTTGAACATAATCTAGAAAATGTTTCCTATGGGGTGTGGCATGAAATGAAGCCCCTGAATATACTACCCAAGACTCATAAATACTATCTATAGAAAGAAGAAAAGCATCTTGTAACACATCCCATGTTACATTTGCATCTTGATTTTTCTCTTATTGTCCATCTCTTTGTTTCTTTGGAGCTCTGCAGTCTTTCTTTAGATGTCCTTTCTTCCCACAATTCCAACACTCTATATTACCCAGTCTAGATTTGGATCTGCCTTTCCTATAATTCCCACGGTTCCCTGAGCCCTTTCCTCTATCATTTTGTCTTCCCATGTTCTCCACAATCAGTGCATTACCTAATGTCTCACCTGTGCTTTTCCATCGCATTTCCTCACTAAGGATAACACCAACAACATCATAAAATTTTAGAGTGTTTGAACTAGAGACAGAGTTACTTACAGCCATGACCAAGACATTCTAGCTTTTTGACAATGAGCACAAGATTAGAAGAGCCCTGACCTCATCGTCAAAGTCCACTTTTACAAAACTTAGCTAATTAGTAATTGTATTAAATTCATTTAAATGATCTGCAACATACCCACCTTCTGACATCCTCATATTAAATAATATCTTCATTAGAAATACCTTATTGGACGCCGACGGTTTTTCATATAGTTTATCCAATGTATCCATCAGTGCCTTCATTGTCTTTTCTTTTGGAATATTAAAATCCACCGACGTTGTCAGGCTCAGTTGTATCATTCATAGTGCCTTTTTGTCAAGAACCTCCCATTCTTTGTCCTTCATTTTCGTCGGCTTCTTTGCTATTCCACCCAATGGTAGGAATAGAGCCTTTTGATATAAATAATATTACATCTACATCTTCCGTAACTGGTAGTTTTGGCCATTAAATTTCTCGACCCTAAACTTTTCATCTTCTGCCATTGCTCCCACTCGAACCAGGAACCCTCTTTTTTTGTGAGTTAACCTCGCTCTGATACCAATTGTTATAAAAACAGGATCATGGAGCAATAAAATAAAACAATTGTAGAAATAAAACATAGAAGATACAAAATACAATAGAGACACAGATATACGTGGTTCACCCAGTGTAGGCTACGTCCACCAAAGAAATTTCCAACTCCTTCCTTTTTATTATCCAGCAAAATGAAGGTATACAACCTACACCACACTTGTTGTAACTTCCTCTTCTTTCTCTCATAGTCTCCTCTCTTAGAATATAATATTCACAATGATACACAGCCACAATACAACTCCCTCATAAGAGAGGGTTGCCTTCTAGGGAAAAAAACACTAAAAATACCTTCTACCATCAGATCTACAACCTTATAATGAATGGTCCAGATTGACTACGAAATTACAAAATTTTACACGAAAATTTTTCCCAATATTTCACTTCAGGGGCACTACCCCCAAATCCCCTTCCAGGGGAGAGCTAAAAACATTATCACCATTCCCCCTAGCTCCCCCTCACAATAGTTTTTGGGGGGGAATCCCCCCCACAACCCTCGTTATGGAATGGGATCCAAGCATGAATGAAACAAACATATGAATCAGGAATATAATGGGGATCCACAACCAACAACCTCCTTGGGCGAGAAGAGACTAGGTAAATTGTTTTTTTTTTACCTCCTTATTTTAAATTTCATCGTATCAAAATTTAAAATTGGTCTTCAATTTGACGTTTTTTTCATTTTTTATAAAATACTATGCGTAGTGCACTTCATGTGTTCTGCTTGCCCCAGATGTGGTGCATCCTATGAATTTATAGGAAGCTATGTACATAGTGTGTCTTATGAATTTACAAGAAACACCACTAGAAATTTATACAAAATTACACAATGTACTGCTAAACATTAAGCACCGCACACTAGAATGGGGTTGTACATTATCAATGCCTTTGTCTTAAAAGAGACATTCTCTTCGCAAAAAAACCACCAGTGTGTTCTAACAAACTAAACACACTAGTTCCCCTCACTGAATTGAACGCCCCATGACCGGTGCATTATAAAATAAAACACACTGCTAAAAATACGCATTGGGGCTCCAAGCAACATGGAGCACCAAACTTACCATTGTACCTTAATGGTGCATATCATTTTATATGATGCACCATAAACCAATGGGTTATATGGAATAACCCACACCGGTGCACCGCATCACACCACATAAATAAAAATTGTCATACCAATGCATTTAATGACTAACGTAGCACTAGTGTGCCATATAACATGGAGCACCGTGAAAATTGAAAACATGGATCATCGAACTTACCGGTGCACCTTAACGATGTGTATCATTTTAGATGAGGCACCACAAATTGGTGCATTATAATGAATAACCCACACTAGGGCACAACATCGTATCGCAAATATAAAACTTAGCATATCGATACATTTAATGACTAAAGTAGCATCAATGCGTCAAATAACATAGAGCATTGGGGACAGTGCTTGTTGTATGATAAAGCGCAGCATTCACAATGTGTATGATTTATTAAAGGCACACCAATTACTCTAACACAATATT
Source organism: Picea engelmannii (assembly GCA_009831015.1). NCBI lineage: Eukaryota > Viridiplantae > Streptophyta > Pinopsida > Pinales > Pinaceae > Picea > Picea engelmannii. Next base: position 72,905 of record ML810948.1, read on the forward strand.
TTTGCAAAAAAACAATTAACTCAAGTTTTCAATAAATACAAAATGGTTATATATGTGTGTTTATGTTTATAATTTCAATATGTGTGTGTGTGTGTGTGCCTAATAATAGTTGTATGTGAATCAAAAACAACAAAGATGAGTGAAGGAGTAGGAACGGTAGCAACATGTTGACACATACAGATTTATATGTGAGTGGGAGGCTAGAGAGAGGGAGAGGGAGAGGATCCCTCACCCTATTTCACTATAGAATCGTTTCCTTTTGAGGAATGTTGGTCTCCTCGATTTTTATGAGGAGGCTACATCCCTCAGGGGGAACTCTTCATTTTTTACAATAGATGATCCATTGTTGGGATCATTCTTGACAGGGATTGAGGCTTGGTCCCAATCTGTGGTATCAACCCACAAAGGAGGATATTTTTGTAATCATCGAGTTGTCTAGGAGGGGGGAGGTTTGGCCCTAATTCCATGATCTACCACTTAACATTGCAGGAAAGAGCCAACTGACTTATGTGTAGATATATGACAGTGAGCATTTTGTTTCTGCTACAAACCTCTAGGTTATTGGTGGTTAGTTGTAGATAAATGAATTTGGTATAGAGGAGGTTAGATGTATGTCCCTTATTGTCATGGAAATAGCACACTTTACCTCTGATGGGAAGTGCATTATTTTCCCATTAATGTACTATTTAGATAGTTTAGTTCGAAGGCCCTGACTGATTAGGTGGTCGGAGATTTTTTTACACTAGTTTTGTTTCACATTAGATCGTTGTCGCTCTATATTTTATGGGATAAATCTGTAGGTGCAGACACTAACTGATCTCCCTAGATCCACCTAGATCTAGAACAAAACACACCAGAACATGACGCTTTCCTTAAGTTTTAAATATTGAAATACTAACTAAAGAGGAATAGGTGATATACCGTTTAAACTCTACTTCCTCTAGCCATCGCCATCCTAGCTCCGTTCCAAAACTCATACAATGATGATCCTGCAAAAGAACGCAACCAACCAAAGTGATAGTAATAGCATAAACTCAATATAAACCTATGTATGTGATCAAGGAATCATATAATAAAACACAACAAGCTTTATAGGAAAGAATCATATTATTGTATCATATTAAATGTGATAGAGAGATTACAACCGTGGCCTTGATGTCATAAGGTCCCTTCCAATTGTCCTTCGTTCCCCACACACTTCCACTCCAAGAATTCTGAGAGCAGATATCTGATAATATTCACAATCTATCTTGACAAAGTGGCTCATCTAGCCAAGCTAAAAATCTCCAAAGCTCAATCCAATCCAAGCTCCAAAAAGCTCAAAAGTTAATCTCATCCAAGCCAACTTTCTCCATGAGAGATCCTCTCCTTTTATAAGCTGAAGAGGATAAGGTGAGGAGGTTAGGATGATCCCACCAAATCATGAAAGCGAGTAATATCCAAACCATTCGGATGCCACCTCACCATGGAAGTTTCTCCTTCTAGAAGCGTCGAGAAGATGCTTGTTTTTCCCACGTATGATCATTCTTACACCCTACTTATAGATCGACCTATGAACCTATCGCAACCCAGCTATGGTGCAGCCTACGAGAATCAGGCATTCTCTCACTCTAGCCATAGTGTAGCATGCGAAAATCATCTTTAATAGGGTTTTCATAAAGGAAAATGCAACTTCTTTTCTCAGGAAAAGTTCTTCTCCCTTCTTTCTTCAGGAACTTAGGCCACTGACCCCTCTGAATACTACAAACAATTTTACATCATTAATGGTCATAGGGATAAAGAAAATAATGTGTAATAGAGAGCCCCCCAAAGTATGAAGTTAGAACAGAGTGATAGCTGACATACTTTGTCGAGTGTGTGTAGGGAACAAGGAACATGTCGATTGGAAACCTGCCAACAAACAAGGAAATACAATACAATAATATATCATCACTGAGGTAGGAATTCCCATACATAGAATGCAAATGACTCAAAGCATAAATGTCGACATGCAAAGATCCATGTCAAGTAAGACAGGTCATGGCCACCAAACATACATTGTGGATCCATGCCGATATGACTCAAATTTGAACATAGCCACCAAAAATACACTGTGGATCTATGTGTTAAAGACTCAAATTTGAACATAGCCACCAGACATACAATGTGGATTTGTGCAACAGTACAAACTAAATATACTCCAACGCAACCTGAATCTGTCAGAAAAAATCCAAGGTCTTCATCTCCACCACTCTATAGTACGAATCTAACCATGCGAATACATGTGTCGAAGTCGAACATGGTAGAAACCACTTGATTACCGGTCATTAGTGAGAACCATTAACAAATGCGAGGGAAATMACCATTAATGTCAATGACTCCCAAGGTACTCTAGTACAATCCAACGAATGTAAGTTAATGAGTTGAAGTCRAACACTCGGCGAAATCTCCCGATCAGGGGTCAATAATGAAAAACCACTGTCGAAAGCGAGGAAACCTGCCATTGAGGCATGCAAGTTCCAAGGTACCAMTTAGTTTCTAGGTCTAATTCCTGGATAATGAGTTGAAGTCGACAGGAAAAGACTCATCATAGGAGGGCCTTAATGTATCCCACRTCAATGACATGAAACAAGTAACAAGATTTGATGTAGATCAAAGTAACAAGTGATTCAGGATTGACTCAGGGATGGTCGACACAACAGAAGGCTTAAATACTGCAGACATGGCCGACACAATAGAAGKCTTTCTAGGTTGAACTTCTCTTTGAACATATTGATGACACAACAACTATCTTGGAAAATACTGACTCAACAACAGGGATCACAAACCAATTTGTAATCTTATAAAGGAGTATGACCAAGAGACGAGYGGGTTTTCCAACCTAGACAMAAAGAGATTGAAAGGGTGTCATGTTCAAAGGTGACTCTTCCATGGAATACAGGTTTAGACACATTTCTTTCCCAATTTCCCCCCCACCATTTATGGCGAGTACCTCTTTATTTTTATGCAAGCTTGAGGAGGATAGCATATGCTTGTCGATTTAAGCTCATCCTTTGGACGAGTCCCTCAAAGTATGTTTAACAAACCCTAAGAAGGAGTGGTTCGGTCCCATATGGGCCTTTCGATGTTTATTTAATGAGTCCAAAGAAATAAAACTCAGGGGTTTTTCATGTTTAGAGTGTATGAAAAACACTTAAAGAGAACTCTCTCAGTTCCTTTTTCGTAAAGTAGTCTGATGAGACTAAAAAAGAGATAAACTATCGCTCAACAGATGTTTTCTTCAAATACTTTAACGAGCGTGAAGAGAACAAGGTCACTTGGTAATCTTTTCATGTTTAGAGAGTCTGAAAAGAGCTTAAAGGAAACTCCAGGGGGTTCCTTTTTCGTATAACCTTTACGAGTCTAAAAAAGTGATAAAAGTATACTCAGTTACATTCTCATTGATTTACGAGCATGAGAAAGAACAATGTCTAATTTCGGTAACTTATTCTCATGTATTTACGAGCTTGAGAAATAGCAAAGACTAAGGTCGAGATTGTTTTCAATTTTATGCAAGCTTTAAAAAAAAAAAAAACTATGCTTGGACCTGGTTTCATTTTTACGCAAGCTTGAACTAGAGGAAACTATACTTGAGGTAAGTGGTTTCATTTTTACACAACCATGAACCATGGAAAACTATGCTTGCGAATTCCCAACGCATAACACAGGGATGGTTGGTACTTATCCCCCAGCTTAAGAAGCTAGCAGTTTAACTTCAACATGAAGTCCAGAGGCCGTATCCAAATGCCCCCCCAAGCTTCGTTTCATCCAAATGCATTGGCAAATGAAATGAAGCTTCAAATACTAGATGAGGGACTTGACTCGAACAAAGAGGGGGAACAATTTGTTTCATTTTTAAACGAGCTTGACACAGGAATAAGAACTATGCTCATGAATCCAGGTTCAATCCTCAGACCTCTGTTTCATTTTTTAACAAGGTTGCCACAAAGACCAAAAAACTATCCTCGTAAGTGGTTTCATTTTTTAATGAGCTTGAAATCAGAAAATCATGCTCAAAGACCTCTGTTTCATTTTTTAACGAGGTTGCCTCAGAGACACAAAAACTATCCTCGGCTGGTTTCATTTTTTAACGAGCTTGAAATCAGAAAACCATGCTCAAGTCTGGTTTCATTTTTTAACGAGCTTGAAATCAGAAAACCATGCTCAAGTCTGGTTTCATTTTTTAATGAGCTTAAAATCAGAAAATCATGCTCATATACCTCTGTTTCATTTTTTAACGAGGTTTCCTCAAAGACGCAAAAATATCCTCGGCTGGTTTCATTTTTTAACGAGCTTGAAATCAGAAAACCATGCTCAAGGACCTATGTTTCATTTTTTAACGAGGTTGCCTCATAGACTCAAAAACTATCCTTGGAGTCTCTCTTCTTGATCATGGATTCCAAGAGGACAATGCTCTAGAATGACACCATGTCAAGGGACAAAAATCGGTCATGGTTTCCAAGAGGTCTTCACTGGAAGGAAGAAACACACCCTGGAAGGACACCATGTCGAGGGTCGCGACAAGAGTAAAGAGATCAGGCTCTAACAACCCTATCAAAGAGATCACCATGTCAACTACTGGATCTAGGTCATCATAAGTTGAAGCCATGGGTGACAACGCCACATAATTGACCTATGGCGAGGGCGATACCGTCTGCATATAAGAACCATTTAGGGAAGCAATCCAGTCGGGGTCAACGAACAAAATTTGATCAACAGTCACAACTCGTCCATTGTGAGGGAAAGATATCACACAAAAAAAAGTAGACACAATAGCTTTGATGGCATAGACATAATCTCGCCCAAGGAGTAAAGAAAAATCCAAGGGGTCTTGGACTACCATGACATCAATAAAGACAGTTTTCCCTCCCAAAGTTATAGGAAACTGAGGAAGGGTCCCTTAAGGTTGACTAGTTCTTCTGTTAAAAGCTAACATATTTTGCATAACTGGCACAAGCTGAGGAAAACCCAAAGCTTGTCAAGCAAAAGAGGACAAAACACTAACAGATGCACCTTCATCTATCAATGTCTGAGGAACGTCTCAACCACAAAGTTGCACTGTAATCTAGAAAGGAATGTGAGAGGGAAGACAAGGTCCAGTTAGCACACCCCAATTAAAAAGGATGGCCTCATTACTTGGAGGGGGTGTCACGGGAGAAGGAGGAATACCCCCCGACACGGAAGATTCTCCATCAACGAGAAAAACATGGGCAGTATCGAGTTTACTCTCAAGCGGGAGAGTGATTGACCAATGACGAGATCGGATCGACCACTTGGGTTGTATTCTCCAAGGGGAGAATGGGATCGACGCTCAAAAAAGGATCGACCACTTGGGTTTCACTCTCTAACAGGACAGTGGGATCAACCGAGGATAGGATTGGATCGACCACTTGGTCTACTGGTTCAACCAAGGACGTGACCAGATTGACCACTTGATCAACCAGACTGACCGACAGGGGAACTGGATTGATCATTCCATCAACTACAGGTGGGTTGAGAGAAATCTTGCGATAAACAGCTGGAAGTTGAGGCTGTGAAATAGTCATGTCTTCCAGGAATTTTGAGGCTTCTTCCATATGAGGGAAAAGATGAGTTAGATGATGCCCTTTGCATAACATACACAGGAACTTGGCTCTACTTTTCTTCTTCCCAATTATATCGTGACTAGTTGACGAAAAGTCATCAACGTTTTGTTCAGAGGCTAACGACATGGGTTGGCGAGGATGTGTAGACCATGCTTCTATAACCTTGGATAGACCAGGGAAATCCTTAAGAAAATGGCTACCCTTACAAAGCCTACAAGGGTACTTGGGCTTATGGGTTGTCGGGGTCATCTTGACATCATCAACACTCCCAACACTCCCAATAGTAACTGGTTTTTTTCCAACATGTCCGGCAATGGTTGGAAGTTTGGATCCTTTCTTATTTTTCTTCTTCTTATTCTTCCTTGTATTCTTCTCTTTATTCACCGAGTTACTAGCTTGAGAGATTTCACTCAACGAAAAAGATGAAATGGAAGAAGACCTTGCAAGTAAAGAAGGTGAAGAAGATCTTACTGGTGAAGACAGTGAAGAATCAACATGAGGTTGATGTTCTTGGGGGGAAGTGCTTACAACCGAAGCACTAACCATATTTGGGATTACCTGAGTGGAAAACAACCATACCAGTAATCCAATTGTGAGACCTGGAAGGCTTAAAGTAGCAATGTGAGGAGGACCAATGTTTCTGTAAGAAGGAAAAGAAAAAGGTTCCCCTGGAAAAGGGGTTCCCTCATTGGTCATTTCGGGAACTGACGCCATTAAAAAAAGATCCAATATAGAGTCCACTAGGAAAAACAAACAACAAATGCTAAAAATCTAGTAAGCAAGCAAGCAAACAAAACCTTCTCACAATGAACGCACTAGTTGGTGATGAAATCCAACGTCAGGGGAACAAAGTAAGAAGGGGCTGAGATAGAGCAGGTGAAAAATTTATGTTGACGACCTACTTAACAGACTTACACCCTGGTGCAAGCTCCCACACATAATCGTGGGTGTACCCTCCAAGGAGCCCAAGCGATTTTGGCCAACATCGATTCTAGGTACCATGGAGACTTGCCCCTCCATAGTCACCTTGTGTAAATACCCTAAAGAGATAGGCCAATAAGGTTACCAATCACTACAATGATGCCTGGGGAAACAGTCAACAGTCTGATCCACTCACAAGGGCAGGGTATCTAGCCCGAAATCAACTTGAAAGGCTTCCACTCATCATTGTGGGTATACCTTCAAGCGACCCCCATAATACGCGCAATCTCTACACCAAGACCGACAAAGCAGGGTGAGTAACTCTGCCAGTCTCAATGTGACCTCGTGATTGACCCTTATGTTAGAAGGGCTTCCCAGGACAAAATGTAATAAGTGGATTTCACCGCTCCCTAACGCAAGATTCTATGTTTGTTTGTAGCTTTGGAAAGTTATCTTTCACACCTATTCCAAAGCCCTACAACTAATCTAATGTAGGTTTGCTAGAATCCCTACAACTAATATAAAAATGTCTAATCAATTTTTATAGGCGCTTTATTTTATGGATATTGTTACTCAAGAGGAAAATGGCATGGACAAAATGGTGGTTTGACCGACAATGTTATGCAAAGAGATGAAGATGCAATCTTTTCATTTCGATGAAATCTATGCTACGAGAAGGAGAAAACATTTATCATTTCCATATACACAATGTCCCAAAATATATTAAACTCATCAATATCAAGATTCTCAAGAAATGAGAAAAAGATATTGTACACAAATGCACGATTCATGCCCCCCCCGACCATGAGGGGGGGGAATTTTCGGAATTTAAGACCAAAAAATGCCAAGAATCATGCAATTTCACTACTTCAAATGCAAGGATGCCCCTAATATAATATAAAGCAAGAAATTAAATATTTTTGTTTCAAAATTTTCAATAAAAGCAATAATGAACTTTCTTAAAACAAAGAAACCCAAACTAAAAGTTTTCTTTTAAAGAGAACTATTTAGAAGAAATATGATCTTTCCCTAAACAATTCTAAAGAAAACGCATGCTTTGTAATTGAAAGACACTCAAAGCAAGAGACCAATCCTTCAAAACCAAACAAAGCAAAGATGACTAAAAGCAACTCAAAGAATGTCAAGCAGACTGTAAACAAATCAATATAGGCTCCAAAAGTTCAATTCAGCTAATCAAAGAAAAACTGGGCATCAAAAGATAACAAGACCCAATCCAAAAAAAAATTACAAATAGTAGTGGGGTGCAGTGCGAAAATCAGGTATTTTCGCAGTCTAGACATAGGTAGGGTGTGAACAAGTCGCACTGGTTTAAACAGTGGGGTGCAAAAATCAAGGGTTTTCACAGGCTCCAAATAGGTACAGTGCGAGATTGTTTTTAATCAAAGAGATTTTGGGAAAAGGACAAAAAATCTAAGTGAAATTTCAGATCCAGAGAGTCTGGATGGATCTCCCACGGACTTAGAGACTAGAAATCAAACAATCAAAGCGAGGGAAGCTAGAACAACTAGGAAACAATCCATCCCCAGTGGAGTCGCTAATTTTGTTATTGGATAAATCGGTAGGTGTGGACACTAACTGATCTCCCTAGATCCACCTAGATCTAGAACAAAACACACCAGAACATGACGCTTTCCTTAAGTTTTAAATATTGAAATTACTAACTAAAGAGGAATAGGTGACATACCGTTTAAACTCCACTTCCTCTCGCCATCGCCATCCTATCTCCATTCCAACACTCGTACAATGATGATCCTGCAAAACAACGCAACCAACCAAAGTGATAGTAATAGCATAAACTCAATATAAACCTATGTATGTGATCAAGGAATCATACAATAAAACACAACAAGCTTTATAGGAAAGAATCATATTAAATGTGAAAGAGAGATTACAATCGTGGCCTTGATGTCGTAAGGTCCCTTCCAATTGTCCTTTGTTCCCCACACACTTCCACTCCAAGAATTATGAGAGCATAGATCTGATAATATTCACAATCTATTTTGACAAAGTGGCTCATCTAGCCAAGCTAAAAATCTCCAAAGCTCAATCCAATCCAAGCTCCAAAAAGCTCAAAAGCTAATCTCATCCAAGCCAACTTTCTCCATGAGAGATCCTCTCCTTTTATAATCTGAAGAGGATAAGGTGAGGAGGTTAGGATGATCACACCAAATCATGAAAGTGAGTAAGATCCAAACCATTCGGATGCCACCTCACCATGGAAGTTTCTCCTTCTAGAAGCATCGAGAAAATGCTCATTTTTCCCATGTATGAGCATTCTCTCACCCTGCTTATAGAGAAACCTGCGAACCTCTCACAACCCAGCTATGGTGCAGCTTGCGAGAATCAGGCATTCTCGCACTCTAGCCATAGTGCAGCATGCAAAAATCATCTTTAACAGGGTTTTCATAAAGGAAAATGAAACTTCTTTTCTCAGGAAAAGTTCTTCTCCCTTCTTTCTTCAGGAACTCAGGCCACTGACCCCTCTGAAGATTATAGACAGGTTTACATTATTAACGGTCATATGGATAATGAAAATAATGTGTAACATAGGTTATTCTTCCCATTTGCGTCAAAACTATTTACATTATTTTTTGATAGGTTTCATGTCACTCGATCGACAATACCCTACTTCCCTCCTCAGCCTATGACTGATGTGCATATGCACATGTGGGGGAAGTTGTTTCCCAAAAGGGGTCAACTGGAGTGGTCGTGTACTTTGATCAATGGAGAGATATGTGATTTCTTGGCTAGAGAGGACAATATTTTCTTTGATCTTGTACATTATGCGTATGCATGAATGGATTGAACATCCTATTTACTACAGATGAGCCACTAGATGATAGAGGTAATATTATCATTATGTTTTAATAAATATAGTTGCATTTTTTGTTTTATTTAATGCACATGTAATTTATTATAACATTTTGTTTCAATAATCTGATTATTATTGTATATTGTTTTGCATCTATTAGCACATATGTTGGGGATGAGCCTCCCCAACACGATGAGGATATGGATGAGGAAACTCAACGGCCTCTAGTACATAGACCTAGCATGCCATGCAGGATGAATTGAAGAGTCCAAACTGAGGTGGTGGATTGCATATGTGGTCTGATTTCCAGGCAGAGAATGGCACATGTGACCACTAGAGAGATCTTATGAGCATGAGATTTACTTAACATATGGCTGACCCTTCCTCAAGAAATGATTTCATTTATGCGTCATGTTTTTGATTCCATCAACCTCATCCAGAGGTTGATGGATGTTGTTCATTCCACTTCATTTAGCTTATATTTTTAAGGATGATTCTCTTGATCCTCCATTGCATGATTCTCCACCACTTGATCCTCTACCAAACCAACCGACATCCCCTCCACTACCTATTCCTCCTCCTCCACATGTGTCACCAGCTACATCATCCATTGATCATCCTCCTCCTTCACATGTGTCACCAAATACACCATAGTCCACCAATCACCCTCCCCCTCCTCCTCCTCCTCCTCCTCCTTCACATGATCCTAGTGGAGAGATATATCATAATCTACTTTCATCATTGTTATCTAACATGGGTAATGATATACCCTCTACCTATGGTAGCAGAGTCATTTGTTAGAAAAACAGGACCGTGGAGCAATAAAATAAAACAAATGTGGAAACAAAACACAGAAGATACACAATACAATAGAGACACAGATTTACATGGTTCACCCAGTGTGGGCTACGTCCACCAGAGAAATTGCCAGGTCCTTCCTTTATTATTGTCCAGCATATGAAGGGATACAACCTACAACAAACCCATTGTAACTTCCTCTTCTTTCTCTCACAGTCTCCTATCTTAGAATACAATATTCGCAAATCCACCATAGCCGCAATACATTTCCCTCATAAAAGAAGGTTTCCTTCTAGGGAAAAAAACCCTAACATAATCTCTACCATTAGATCTATGACATTATAATGAACGGTTCATATTTACAATGAAATTACAATAAACATTTATAAGGCAATTTTTCCTTTGGGGGCTTCACCCTCGAACCCCCGCTGGGGGCTCGCTTGCCCCCAGACCCCACAGAGGGGGTACCCCCCCTCTGCACTCCCCCACATGGAAGAGTGTACATACTTCTGGGGTGTAAATACTTCATGGGGTATAAACACGGCTGAAAGTAAAAGACATCTGAATCATGAAGATAATCAGGCTCCACAACCAATAGTCTCCCACTTGGAGACTGATCTCAACAACTCCACTGTTGTTGTATATGCTGGACTCTGAACCTTCTTGGACCTAGAAAATTCCTCATCTTCATATTCATTCTTGAAGACCAACTGAAACTGAGCAGGAACTTAGTTTCTCCCTGGTTACTCCCTTTGTTAACATGTTTGCGGGATTCTGGCTAGTGTGTATCTTTTCCAACTTCAAATGTCCATCTTCCAAGGCGGACCATATGAAGTGGTACCTCAACTGTATATGCTTATTCTTTGAATGGAAGGCTGAGTTATTTTCAAGATGAATGGCACTCTCATTGTCACAGTACAACCTGTTATTCTCTTGCTTCTTTCCCAATTCCTCCATAAACCTCTGTAACCAAATCATCTCTTTACTAGCCTCTGTAGAAGCAACATACTTTGCCTCTGTTGTTGAAAGTGAAACAACGTTTTGCAGTTTTGAAATCCAACTTACTATTGTTCCACCTATAGTAAACACATACCCTGTGGTACTCCTCCTGCTATCTTTATCACCTTCCATATCTAAATCAACATATCCTTGTAGAACAGTTTCTGAACCTTCAAAACATAATGCATGATTAACAGTACCTCTCAAGTATCCGAGAATCCACTTTACTACCTCCCAATGTTATTTACCTAGATTATTCATATATCTTCTCACAACTCCCACTGCCTGTGAAATATTTGGTCTTGTGCAAACCATTGCATACATCAAGCTGCCAACTGCTGATGAATATGGGACCCTGGACATGTATTCTATCTAGCTTTTTAAAATAAACACAGTGATCAGAATGACATCTACTATAACCCTATTATGGCATAAACCTGTCAAACTTCAGATACCACTACCTTGCAGCTTGCTTTAAGCCATATAATATCTTCTTCAACATGCATACCAAATTCTCCTTCCCTTTGACCTCATACCCCTGTGGCTGCTACATATAAATCTCTTCCTCCAAATCCCCATGGAGAAAAGTCATTTTTACATCTAACTGTTCAAGATGCAAATTTTTTACTGCCACAAGACTTAAAATAGTTCTAATTGAAGTCATTTTAACAATAGGAGAAAATATTTCATCAAAATCTATACCTTTTTTTGTGCAAACCCCTTTACAACAAGTCTAGCCTTGTACCTCTTTTCTCCTCCATATTCTTCCTTCAACTTGTAAACCCATTTATTTTGCAATGCTCTTTTTCTTGCAGGCAACTAAACCAAGTCCCAAGTATGGTTATTTACCAAGGAATCCATTTCCTCTTTCATTCCTTGCTCCCACTTCCTTTTAGTGTCTACATGCATTGCCTCTTCATAACATTCTGGTTCACCAGAATTAGTCAACAATAAATAATACAATGAAGGAGAGTATCATTCAGGGGGTATACTTAACCTGGTAGATTTTCTAACAACACTTGTAAGTGTTTGAGGTACATGTTGCTCCTGTTGTTGTACATTTTGATTTTCTAGGTCCTTTGGAATTTCTTTTTCAGTGATCTCATCAAGCACTGTGTATTCTTGTTTTTCTTTTTACTGTTTCTTTCCCTGCAACTGATCTTTGTACATGACCTTCTCATTGAATATGACATCTCTACTCCTAATCATTTTGTTATTTTCATAATCCCATAAGCGATAACCAAAATCATTAACACCATATCTAATAAAGGTACACTTCTTGGATTTT
>ML810948.1:106188-129680 GCA_009831015.1 Picea engelmannii
ATGAATTCTCGAAGATTCTAGAAGGGAATATTCTAGAAGGATGAGATGGCATTCGAATGGTTATCCTAGTACTGGATTCCTTGATATTTTGGGATCATTCTTATCCAAGTAACCAATTCATTTTTTCCTATATATTGAGTGAATTCTCATGGAAAAAGTTAGAAGAAAACAAGGTTAAGTGAGACATTGGAGAATTGGTGAAAGATTGTGTGAAGGACTGAAGCTACAGCAGCTAAGAACTCCTGCAAGTTTATCAAAGGTGGTTGATCTTCTTCATGCAAGTGAGCAAGTGTGTGTGTCAGAGCTAAGGGCCATCGAAAGGAAGTTTGCGACATCAAGGCTCAGGTTGTAATCTTTACTTTCCATCAATATGATACAGTAATGTGTCCCTTTCCCATAAAGTTAATTCCACTTTAGTGTATAACTCCTTGATCATATACATAGATTAACTGTTGAATAGATTGAGCTTTCTTCACTTCGGTTGGTTTGTATTGTTTTGATCTTGACTGTACGAGAGCACTGGAGCAAAGAAGGAGCAACAAAGACCAAAGGAAGCGATTATTAGGTATGTTCTTTAATCGTGCCTCCTAGTATATTCAATAGTTAAAATCTAGGGAAAGAGTATCATTCTGTCTTGTTTTGTTATAGATCCAAGTGGATCTAGGGAGATCGGTTTGTGTCTGCACTTACGAATTTATCCAATAACAGTGTTCTCTTGGAGTGAACCCTGGTTCTGCCCCTGTGCCAACAACATGTTTAACAGGAAGAATGTGCTTTTCATTGATGGCAAGAACAACAGTGAAACAAACCTCGAGAGTATGCAGCAATCAAAGCTTAGAAGAGATAGAGATAGCACTTTGCGCTTTCCAAAAGTGTAGTCGAGGTCCAAAAGATGGACTCGCGGGAGGAGAAAAGGTCGATACCTTTGAACACTTAGAAAACCGAAAGCTCAGGATGAAGAATGACAGTGGTCATTGGATCACCAATCCTGAATACTCGATGACCGTTATATCAGCATCCAGTGACCAGAGGAAGCGCAGAGGAGAAGTACAGATCTGATCTGTTGGACTTGAGCATCGAGGATCAACATTCGTTGGCTCCAGAAATAAATGCACGAAGGATAAGCCTCTGGATGAGCGTAGGAGAGAGGACTTGTCAAAGTCCCAAAGTCCCAAAGTCCCAAAGTAAGTAGGGACCACCCATCGTTAAGACTGACAGGTGGCACACGATCCTCAACTCCGGAGAAAATCACTTCGAGGATTTTTCAGTTTGAGACTTGAAAAACCCAAATTCTGAATATTTGGAGTAAGGGACAACCATTAGATTAGTTTGAAGTGGAAGGACATGACAAGTTAGAAAAGCATCATCGCAGAAAGATCGAGTCGTCGATCTCAGAACATGATCGATGAACAATGTTTAGTTCGGGTCTAAAAGTTATGAAGAAGTTATTGTTCAGGAACTCTCACTTCGAAAGAATTGTCAACTTCAAAATTCGAAATACCCGAAGTCCCGAAGTGAATAAGGATCCATGTTAGCAAGACTACGTCAACAAGGACACATGGTGCAATGAGATAATGACAAGTGTCAAATTGATTCGACATTTCAGGTACGTGCAAATCACAAATCCGAGTGACACGTGGCAGGTACTAGGCTCATGACACATCATCAATTGATGTAAGTACGTGACGTCACTCTAGGAGTTTCACTCCAGGAGCTTTACTTAAAGATTTTCACCACTAGAAAATGACAAAAGCTCCAAAGTCTCGAATGTCGAAGTCCCAAAGTGGACACGAGACGTCTGATCTGAAAGATCACTTTGGGAGCATTCTCATCCATCGATCTACTCCAGTGGAAGGATAGCGTAAGTTTATATCTCTAAAGTATATAGACGCGAAAGGTTCATGATTGTTGATCCAAAGGGGACACATGTCCATGGATTGTCAGCTCCGGGAAAAATCAAAGGAAGGTTGAAAGGTTGGAAAATTGATATTTCAGAACCCCGAATACCTGAAGGAATTGTGACTGTTGATTCGAGAATACCATGCGTTGTCAGATCATAGAATCCGGGTGAAATTCTCCAGGAGAAAGCGGAGTTTGAGAATCGAGACTCCCAAGTCCCAAAAGGCGAAATTGATCTCGTCCGTTGGTTTGGAGGGCCACATGTCACTTGGTCGTTGAGACTAAGGATCACGTGTGGACAGAGGAAAGAAGGCAGGAAAAGACAATAGATCAGAACCGTTGATTGAGGAGCATTGTCAAGATCATGAGATCAATGGTCCTATCGTATTGCAGGGCTAGAACATGCTCGAGTCTTAATTTTTCTTGAGCGGGCCGCAATCGAAACCATGGTTTTGGAGAAAGGACGTGTGGAGTCTCGTAGTGAATTGTCAGGCGAAAAGTGGGTTTCCCTCAAACCGCCAATAGACGCACCTGCAATCACGTGGTCACATGAACTCATCACCCAAGGTCATATCAAGGGAAGAGCTAGCACGTCGCTAAGCTCCACTTCGGAGTTCGGGAGATCAGGAGTTGGAAGATTCGAAGTGACTCATGACAGATGACCCGAAACGTGAAGTCCTGAAGTGATTGGCCCCAGGTCACAGCCAGTGGTCACGAGAAGGTAGGGGCTTAGGATCCAAAGGAGCCAAAACCGACTAACTGTAACTACTAGAGAAGATGAATAATTGTGACTGACAGAGAAACAAAATATTCTCAGGACAACTTCCAGAGAATCCAAAGAACCTTGAATAATGGCCAGAGAAGATGAAGAGTTTGTATGATGATCAGGCAGATGACTCAACATGTGAATGAAATGTAGAATAGAGAAAAATTGGTGTGACTTAGAGAGTGATGTCGATGAGTAGGATGAGACAAAGAGCAATACCTGAAGTGGAGAACAGAGATGCAGTGTATAGCATGCAGAGGCAACACAAAGTATAAAACCAAGAAATGGAAGTTGAACAAAGGTGTGGTGCGCAGTAGGAGAAAGAACAGAGGATAGAAGCGGAACAAATAATAGAAGTTGGAAGAGGAAAAGGAGTCATGGAGCTGTAACAGACCATATCAGAGAAAGAGCAAGTAAGTAAAGTTTTGCAAGATTCAATTAGGGTGGTAGGGTAGTGCTAGGGAGGATTGCAGTCCTCTAAATTCTAGTTGGTGCTTCCTTCTAGTGGGTGCTAGAGAAACCTGGGAGTTGGTGCTAGAGAAATATGAGAGTTGGTGGTCTCTGCAAGTTGTAGCTCACTATCAGAGATTGTAGCCTCATATTTGAGTTGGAGCTCAAAGACTGTGATGTACATGAAAGTTGGAGCTTGATTGACATCCTAAGAAGAAGAGGTTTTCTCCCTTTATGGGTTTCCTCATGAGAAATTTGTGTCTCTATGTATTATGTTTGATGTATCAAATATTTTTTATCTATGCATGTTAAGTTATCAGTAACACATTAAACAATAATTTAGAAAGATTCAGAAAAGAACAAAAAATTTCAAGCTTATATTATAACTGATTCACCCCCCCTCTTAGTTATATTTCCAACAATTGGTATCAAAACTGGTTCCTTTTATTTAAAGGTAGATCAGTAAGCTTAAACATGACAATTCATGAAGGAACTTCAACCAATAAGGCACCCATGTTCAATGGAACAAACTTTGCCTTCTGGAAAGTTAGGATGAGAACCTACATAATGGCTTTAGGTGAAGATGTTTGGGATGTGGTAGAGATTGGTTATGTAAAGCCAGTTGTACTAGCTAATAAGACTGACAAGCTAGAATTCAGATTCAATGCTAAAGCTATGAATTCTATTCTGAGTGGGCTTGCAGAAGCATAATTTGTCAAATTCATGCACTATGACTCAGCAAAAGTTATGTGGGACAAGTTGATAAGTAGTTATGAAGGTGATGAAAAAGTGAAAGACGCAAAACTTCAGACTCACAGACTGAAGTTTGAGAAGTTAAAGATGGATGAATATGAAACTATCAGTAAGTACTTCTTACGTATAGAAGAACTTTTCAACACTATGAAAGGGATAGGTGAAATGATAGCTGATTATTTTTTAATCTAGAAAAAATAAAGATCTCTTCCTGATAGATCTAACTCAAAGGTCTTTGCTATAGAGGAAATAGTTGATCTCAAAATGTTGACACTAGATCAACTTCTTGGAACCCTAACTACTTATGAAATGACAATCACCAAAGGTAAATCCACTAGAAGAGAGGCATATTTTAAAGTAGAGAAAAACACGGACTCCGATATAGATGAGATTGAAGCACATTTTGTGAGAAGACATAAGAAAGGATCATGAAAATGCAAAGGTAAACTGCCTTTCAAATATTTCAATTGTGTTAAGATAGGTCATTTTGCATCTAAGTGTTCTCACAAAAGAAAGGATCAGAAATATGACGATGAAGAGAAACACAAACACAAAAAGGTCTATAAAGAGAATAATTTTAAGAATAAAAGCCTTTGTGTAAACAATGATGATGATCCCTCAGATGATGAAATCAATGACTCTTCTATTGAATATAAAATAAATGATATCATGCTAATAGTGTTAGAAGATCTAAACATTGAAGATACAGGAAGTGATTTCGCTGACTCTGAAGCAAAAGTAGAACTTGAAGGAGAACTTGTCAGTGTCATGGAAGAGATTGAGAGACTCAAAGAAAAGAAAAGAAAAGAAAAATAGTTATTGCTCAGGTATGAGAAAACATGCAAGGAACCATATGAAGAAATTAATATGTTGAAGGTTAAGTTAGAAGAAGCTAAGAATATTGAATACATCCTCAAACATCAATTGAAGGAAGCCGAAACAAAAGGTGAAAAATTGGAAGCTGAAGTAGTGACTGTCAAAAAAGATCTAGAGAAATTGCAGGCCTTATATCATCAGAATCTGACAAGTATTAAAGCCTCGGAAGGATTAGCCTCCATTCTGAATCAGCAAAGGAATTCAAAGTTGAAAACTGGTTTGGGTTATGAAGAGGAATCAAGTAGTGGTCAGCCAAGCAACAAATAATCCATCAAGTTCGTCAAATCTACAACTAATGACAACAACAAACCTGCAAAAACAAAGGAAGCGAATTATCCACCAAGGAGCAGTGAAGGAAAAGCTACCATAACTGAATCTAAAGAACAAAGAAATAATACACTCTCTGCTCAAGAAAATCATCAACATGGAAGAAATCGACCTGCTCAAAGAGGACAACCATTTTCCAGT
Organism: Picea engelmannii; assembly: GCA_009831015.1. Classification (NCBI taxonomy): domain Eukaryota; kingdom Viridiplantae; phylum Streptophyta; class Pinopsida; order Pinales; family Pinaceae; genus Picea; species Picea engelmannii. The sequence continues at coordinate 111,401 of ML810948.1, forward strand.
TATAGAGATTTTTTCTATGGATATTGTTTTTACTTCTCTAACTTTGACCACGAAGCTGTAAATTCGTCTCTAAGATTTAGACATGATTAATCAAGATAGCCAAGGAATAAATACATGTCTCAACAAAGAATGAGACAGCCAAGTTACAAACACCCACAAACTGCAACTCATGTGATGGATGGGAAAAAGACGCAGACTAAGCATAACAATCATTATGATCCTTTGTTCAGTGAACCAGAATGTTACATCTACCATAATTATGGACATAAAGCTGCAGACTGTTGCTTAAAGAACTATAAGCTAGATTCAAAGCACAGAGCTGAAAACGTCGAGTTTGGAAGAAGAATGAAAATAACAAGTGTGAATTGGTGTTGTCAGCTCAAAGACAAAAAGACTCCTGGTATATTGAAAGTGGATGCTCCAATCATATGATAGGTGACAAAAGTAAGTTCCTATCACTCAAGGAAAATAAATCAAGAAGTGTGACCTTTGGAAATGATGCTCCAGGAAAGATCAAAGGTAAAGGTCTAGTAAGCTTAAGTAATGGAAGAAGAAAAGCTCAAGATGTATTATTTGTTGATGGTTTAAAGCATAATATTCTTAGTGTCAGTCTGATATGTGACAGAGGATGTGAAGTCACTTTCACTACCAAGAATTGTAAAATAAAGACAGTAAACACAAGAGAGTTTCTTGCAAAAGGGGTTAGAACTGAAAACAATGTATATGTTCTAAAGGAAGATAAGGAGAAATGTCATTTAAGAAAAAATGATGAAAGTTGGTTATGGCACAGAAGGCTTGGACTCCTGAATTTTGATCATATTGTCAAACTCAATAATGAAGGTGTTGTGAAAGACCATCTAAAAATATCTAAGCCTAATAACTCTGTATGTGAGTCATGCCAAATGGGGAAGCTGACTCATGCTCAATTCAAATCAAAGAGTTTCACATCTTCAAAGAAAATGCTTCAACTTGTTCATATGGATCTATGTGGACCATCGTGAAAAGAAGGAACTAGAGGAGAACGTTACTTTATGTTGGTCAGTGATGACTTCTCCAGACGTACGTGGGTTTCCTTTCTAATATAAAAATTTGATGTGTTTGAGAAGTTCAAAACGTTTAAGGCATTAGCCGAGAATCAGACAGGAAGAAAGTTAGAGGCAATTTTCTCAGACAGAGGAGGAGAATTTATGTCAAGAGGTTTCAAAGCATTATGTGATAGACATGGAATTAAAAAAGAATATACTATTCCAGGTACTCCTCAACAAAATGGATTTGTAGAATGCCAAAATAGATCAATTCAGCAGATGGAAAGGGCTATGATGAATGAAAGGTATATTTCACAAACCTTCTAGGTGGAGGTTGTTCACATAGCTGTTCATATTCTGAACAAAGAACATCTAAGGTTGAACAGTGATAAAACTCCACATGAGTGTTGGTTTGGTCGATCAGCATCCATTAAGAACTTCAAAGTATTTGGAAGTAAATGCTACATCAAAAATAATGATGACCATATGGGAAAATTTGATAGTAGATTTGATGAAGGTATCTTCTTAGGATATGCAACGAACAGTAAAGGATACAGATGCTTTAAAAAAAGAATGCATAAATTAGTAGATTGTATTGATGTTTGAATTGATGAAGAAGCTCATGTAAAAGATCAATAGAGAATAAGCACTAAGCTAGATGAAAAAGATGATGAGAATAATGAAAATGAAGAAAAACGAACCCCAGAGTCACAAGAAGATGATGAATCAGGTGAAGAAGAGACACCTAGACAAGAAGAGTCAAGACAACAATCAACATCAAATCCTTCCTCCAGAATTACTCAAAAGAATCATCCTAGAAGTCAAATAATTGGTGAGAAAGACAAAGGTGTACAAACTAGGAGGAGGATAATCAAAGACACCGAGCAATCACATATAGCCTTCATATCCATGGTGGAACCCAATAACTTCAATGAATCTAGTGAATATGTAAATTGGTTAAAATCAATGAATGAGGAACTGGACCAGATTGAAAAGAATGACACTTGGGAACTCGTTCCTAGGCCAACAAATAAAAATGCAATAGGATCCAAATGGTCTACAAAAATAAGATGAATGAGAAAGGAAATATTGTAATAAATAAGGCTAGATTGGTTTGCAAAGGATATGCTCAAATAGAAGGACTGGACTTTGATGAAACATTTGCGCCCATAGAAAGATTAGAAGCTATTAGAATGTTTCTTGCATATGCCTGTCATAAACAGTTTAAAGTCTATAAAATGGATGTCAAGTCATCTTTTTTAAATGGAGATATAAAAGAAGAAGTCTATATGAAACAACCAGAGGGTTTCCAACTATCAGATAACCCTAACTTTGTCTGCAAGCTGAAGAAAGCCTTATATGGGTTGAAACAAGCTCCTCGTGCATGGTATTACAGACTGGATAAGTATCCTCAAGACAAAAGGTTCAAGAGAGGAAAATTTGACAGCAATCTATATATCAAAATAGAGGGTAATGATTTTCTCATTGTGTTGGTCTATGTAGATGACATCATCTTTGGAAGAAATAATGCTTCGTTGGTACAATGGTTTGCCTCTGCCATGCCGTCTAAATTTGAAATGTCTATGATAGGGGAACTATCATTTTTCCTTGGTCTGCAAATTACTCAGAGATCTAAAGGATTATTTCTTTCTCAGGGGAAATATCTAAGAGAAATGTTGAAAAGATTTCAAATGGAAGATTCTACACCTATGAGCACACCTATGGTCACTGGATGCAAGTTAAGAAAGGATGATGACTCACCTGATGTTGATCAGAGTTCCTATAGGTCTATGATAGGTAGCCTATTGTACATCACAACATCTCGTCCAGACATAATGCATGTTGTTGGAATGGTAGGAAGGTATCAGGCTGCACCTAAACAGAGTCATTTGTTAGTTGTCAAAAGAATATTAAGATACTTGAAATGAACAATGAACTATGGCCTATGGTGTCCTAGAAACCAGAATTTTTAACTATCAGTCTATTCAAATGATTATTGGGCTAACTGTGTGGATGAAATGAAATGCACGAGTGGAGGTGAATTATTCTTAGCAAATTCTCATGTACCATGGTTAAGGAAGAAGCAAGGTTCCATTTATTTATCGACTATATAAGATGAATACATTGTAGCCGCCACTTGTTGTACCCAAGTATTACGGATGATTCAGACACTTGTTGACTTGGAGGTAAATTGTAATGCACCAATTCCAATCCATTGTGATAATACTAGTGCAATTAGTGTGTCAAAGACTCTTGTATTTCACTCTAAGACAAAGCATATACCCATCAAGTATCACTTCTTGAGGGAAAAGGTGACCAACATTGTTGTTTCTTTGCATTATATTCCATCCAAAGATCAGATTGTTGATATCTTCACTAAACCGCTTGCAAAATCTCAGTTTGAGTATCTACTCCAGAAGTTGGGCATGACCCTGTTACCAAGTTAAATAGTCCGTCTGGTCAGGGGGAGTATGTGTCAGTTGAATATCTGATACCTCTGAAAAATACTGCAATCGCTCAGGGGGAGCATGTTTTCTTTGATATTGATGTAAAACAGGGAGAAAAGGTGTGGTTTGGATGCTACAGTTGGAGGTCTAAGCAGAATAGTGCAGTCCTTCAGGGTTTCCATCAATGCAAAAGGGGGAGATTGTTGGCATGTTTAATAGGAAGAATGCTCTTGTCATTGATCGCAAGAACAATAGCGAACCAAAACTCGAGAGTATGCAGTAATCAAAGCTCAAAATAGATAGAGATAACGCTTTGTGCTTTCCAGAAGTGTAGTCGAGGTCCAAAAGATGAACTTGCAGGAGGAACAAAGGTCGAGACCTTTGAACACTTAGAAAAACTGAAAGCTCAGGAGGAAGAATGATAGTGGCCATTGGATCACCAATTCCGAATACCCGATGACCATTAGATCAACATCCAATGACCAGAGGAAGCATAGAGGAGAAGTATAGATCTGATTCATTGGATCTGAGCGTCAAGGATCAACATTCGTTGGATCCAGAAATAAATGCCCGAAGGATAAGCCTTTGGATTAGCGTAGGAGAGCGGACTTGTCGAATTCCCGAAGTCCTGAAGTAAGCAGGGACCGTCCATCGTCAAGACTGACAGGTGGCACATGATCCTCAACTCTGGAGAAAATCACTTCGAGTATTTTTAAGTTTGAAACTTGAAAAACCTAAAGTCCGGAGAGTCAGAGAGTCGTAGTAAGCGACAGCCATCAGATTAGTTTGAAGTGGAAGGATAGGACAAGTTAGAAAAGAAGCATCACAGAAATATCAAATCGTCGATCGAAGAACATGATCGATGACCAACATTTAGTTCGGATCTAAAAGTTGTGAGGAGGTTATTGTTCAGGGATTCTCACTTCGGAAGAATTGGTGACTTGAAAATTCGAAATACCCGAAGTCCCGAAGGAAGTCCTGAACTGAATAAGGATCCACGTCAACAAGGACATGTGGCGCAATGAGACAATGACAAGTGTCAAGTTGATTCAACATTTCAAGTACGTGAAAATCAAAAATCTGAGTTACACATGGCAGATACTAGGCTCATGACACATCATCAAGTGACATAAGTAAGTGACGTCACTTCTGAAGTTTTACTTCAGAAGTTTCACCACTAGCAAATGAAAAAATATCTGAAGTCCCGAAGTGGACACGAGACATCTGATCTGAAAGATCACTTTGAGAGCATTCTCATCCATCGATCTACTCTAGTGGAAGGATAGCATAAGTTGAAATCTCTGAAGTCTGGAGACACGAAAGGATCATGACCGTTGATCCTAAGGGGACATGCGTCGGTGGATTATCAGCTCCGGGAAAAATCAAAGGAAGGTCGAAAGGTTGGAAAGTTGAGATGTTTGAACACCGAATACCCAAAGGGATTATGACCATTGATTCGAGAAGAACATGTGTCATTAGATCGTGGACTTTGAGTGAAATGCTCCAAGAGTAAGCAGAGTTTGAGAATCAAGACTCCCAAAGCCCGAAAGGTGAAATTGATCTCATCCATTGGTTTGGAGAGCCACATGTCACTTGGTCGTTGAGACTAAGGATTGCACATGGACGGAGGAAAGAAGGCAAGAAAATACAATAGATCAGAACTGTTGATCAAGGAGCACTATCAATATCATGAGATCAATGGTCCCATCACATTGTGGGGCCAGAACCTGCTCGGGTCTTAATTTTTCTTGAGCGGGCTGCAATCGAAACCATGGTTTTGGAGAAAGGACGCATGGAGGCTTGTAGTGAATTGCGGGGTGAAAAGTGGGTTTCCCTCAAACTGCCAATATACGCGCCCGCAATTGCATGGTCAAATGAAATCATCACCCAAGGTCATATCAAGGGAAGAGATATCACGTCGCTAAGCTCCACTTCAGAGTTCAAGACATCAGGAGTTGGAATATTCGGGGTGACTCACGACAGATGACCCGAAACATGAAGTCTCGAAGTGATTGGCCCCAAGTCACAGTCAGTGGTCACGAGAAGGAAGGGACTTAGGAGCCAAAGGAGACAAACCGATTGACTGTAAATGCCAGAGAAGACAAAGAATTGTGACTGACAGAGAAACAAAAGATTCTCGGGATAAATGCCAGAGAAGCCAAATAACCTTGAATAACGGCCAGAGAAGATGAAGAGTTTGTATGATGATTAGGCAGATGACTCGACGTGTGAATGAAATATCGAACAGAGAACATTTGGTGTGACTTTGAGAGTGATTCCAGTGAGTAGGCAGAGATGGAGAGAAGTACCTGAAGTGGAGATCAAAGACACAGTATATAGCATGCAGAGGAAACACAGAGTACAAAACCAAGAAAGGGAAGCTGAATAGAGTTGTGGTGCACAGCAGGAGAAAGAACAGAGGATAGAAGAGGAACAGAGAATAGAAGCTGGAAGAGGCAGAGGAGTCATGGAGTTGTAACAGACCATATTAGAGACAGAGCAAGTAAGTAAAGTTTTGAAAGATTCAATTAGGGTGGTAGGGTGGTGCTAGGGAGGATTGCAGTCCTCTAAATTCTAGTTGGTGCTATAATATATTGGTGGAGTTGGTGCTTCCTTCTAGTGGGTTCTAGAGAAACTTGGGAGTTGGTGCTTCCATCTAGTTGGTGCTAGAGAAATCTGAGATTTGGTGCTCTATGCAAGTTGTATCTCGCTATCAGAGGTTTTAGCCTTATATTTTAGTTGGAGCTCAAAGACTGTGATGTACATGAAAGTTGGAGCTTGATTGACATCCTAAGAAGAAGAGGTTTTCTCCCTTTATGGGTTTCCTCATGAGAAATTTGTGTCTCTGTGTATTTTGTGTGATGGATCAAATATTGTTTATCTATGCATGTTAATTTATTAGTAACACATTAAACAATAATTTAGAAAGATTCAGAAAAGAACAAAAAATTGTAAGCTTATATTATAACTGATTCACCCCCCCCCCTCTTAGTTATATTTCCAACACTATAGTCAGCAAAAAAATGGAGTCACGCGGATTTATTTGGTGTCACTTTGGTGGAGGACTTTATATGCATAAAGTTACATTAAATAAAATAAATTATTAATCACTTAAACATTAAAAATCAATTTTTAATGTTTAAGTAATAATTAAAGGAGGAATAAGGATGAAGTTTGATTTGGTCAAGAAAGGAAAAGATCTAGAAGGATCGTAGGAAGAATAAAAGGAGGGGTAGTCATTCCCTTTATCGTTATGATTTGATCTCTTATTTGGAGTGCTCTTGAGAGATGATTTTTCATTAGGGTTTTGACAAAAACCTTCCACACTTTAGTTTGGTTTCGGTGGTGCAATATCCACCCTAGCTAGACATCTTGGGGAAATCCATCTGGGGTTTCCATTTGAGCCTAATATTAAGGTTTGTCTTCAGTTTATTGGGGCAAAAAATTGATTAGGAGGATCATAGGCTTGCTGGGAGGATCGATTTATCCTTGTTTACAAAAAATATTCATCTTCTTGGCAGGGTGCAGAGATTGGTGGTAGCATTGAGGGAATTTGTGAAGGTTCATTGGAGAGTCTAGGAGGATTGAAACACTCCCCATTTGTTGGCGTGTGCATCGTGGGGCCATTAGAGTTTTCCATGAGCTCCCCTTGAGACATCGTGAGGACTAGGAGAGGGTCGCAGGCCCTAGTTGGTTGAGTCACGGGCTAAGGAGAAGGGTTGAGAGCCAAAATAACAGAGTTGAGGGGGACTGAGGAGGGTTGAGACCCTCATTTGCTGAGCAAAGAGGCCACAAGGGTATTTTTTGGGCTGAGGAAGTGAGCATAGAGGGTAGAGAAGATGGTCGAGTTCCTTATGTGTTGAGAAGAGTATATTGGATCAAGGCAGCAAGACCCTTGTGGGGGTTTGAAAGTTTGGATATCCATAAGAGAAAGGTGCCTCATCTGCTAGAGGAACAATTGGCATTATTACAGGTTTTGGTTTTTTATTTTGTGTGTTTTCCTTAATGTATTTCAGTTGTGTATAAAAACCAATAGATTTTTATTGTTGTGAGGGTGCCCACCCATATTAAAATTCCAACATTAACACTTCTATAACATGTGTATTCTAGATGAAAATGATATGTTTGAAAAAATATTCCTTATTGAATTACATGCAAACTATTTATAGAAATTACCTTTTTTCATAAAATATTGTATTAGGAAGTGTTTGAAAAAACCATATAATTAGAGACACATATATTGAACAAAAAACTCTTGATATCTTAGCATTCCAGTATTGGGGTTATTATAGTGGTATCAAAGTTGGTAGTCTTGCTAGCCTAAGACTGCATTGATTCCTAAAAGAAGAGGTCATGGAGGATAGCCCTTGCCAAAGTCACCAAAAGAAGAACTAGAAGTAAACCAACATGATTCAAAGCAAGAAGGAAGCATGGGGGACCATGGTGAGGACAAGACTTTAAAGCTATTGGAGGCCCTAGTCAAGGGGTAGTAATAGATGAGCAGTGAGCAGCGACAATTCACGCAGTTCCTAACATAGTTCATTACCACCACCCATGGAGTTTCCCATGGGATTGAATCAGAGGGCAACCATAAAGGAGGTAGGACTCATGAAGAGGGTAGAAATTCCCATACCCCAGCTTAGATCAAGAGCAAAAGGATTCCTAGGCCCCTATTACCATAGTTCCTTACAGAGTAGCCTCCAGGAACCCGAGATCTTGATGTTACCTCCACCTACCAAGAGTATCAGGCATTAGAGGAAAATATGTGGGAGGCCTTGTCCTATCAGGACTTGTAAAACCTAAAGCAGAGGAACAAACCTAAGGAGTGGAACAGAGCATCACATAACCAACAAAAATTTGATCTCATGCACAAGGTGGGTAGGTTAACTATCTCGTCTTTTGATGGATCTACCAAAATAACATCCACTTCCAACTTAAATCGATGACCGAGGCAGAGGCAATCAAATTTTCCACCCTTCACTTGGAGGTAGAATTTCATGAGTGGTGGTACCATGGGCTAGTGACATTAGGGTGTGCTAGCATCACTTCATATGTGGACTTCACTCAGATTTCGATGTGCGTGTTCAACAAGAAGGATCCTAATATACACTTCAAGGAATTGGCGCAACTGAGAAATACATGTACACCAAATGCGTACATCATTTATTTCCAGAGGATGGTAGTCATGGTGATAGAGATTTTTTAGTAGATATTGGTGATGTTATTCACAGAGGGTCTAGTTGAGCCCTTGAGAGGATGGGTAAAGGAATTTATTTTATCCACAATGTAGTATGCCATCATGAGGACCTAAGATATGAGGGACACAGTCTTCGAGAAGGTACCAACAAAACCATTCATTCTTCAGGGGGTAAGGAGATGAAGTTTCCACAAAATCCATAGACAGGGAAGGACAGGATGGATGAGGAAACTCAAAGGGAGCTAAGGAGGAAGAAACTTTTCTTTAGCTGAAAAGAACCATGGTATTTGGGTCACAGATGCATGGGAAAGGGGAAATTACACTACATAAAGGTACTTTCCAATGAGGAGGATGATGGTTACACTTTCAAGAGTTCCCAAGTATTACACCTTTAGGATCAGAGGAATTTTATAGGTGTAGAGAGTTAAAACACCGATCGATGGTGGGGCCACCCACAACTTCATTGATGCAACACTTTTCACCATGAGACACATACCTGAAGAGGAATTCGGGGGTTTCAATGTGATAGTTGCAGATGGGTATAACATGAAATGTAATCAGAGGATCAGGGGATTGGATGTGACATTGGAAAACTACACGTTGACCGATGACTTTTATGTTGTATATATAGAAGACACTCACATGGTATTATGTTTCCAGTGTCTATACTCATTGGGAGATATCCACATGAACTATCAGGATATGAGGATGGAGTTTAGGGACAAGGAAGGTCAGAGGGTTTTTCGAAGAGGCATGTCCATCAAATTTCCTAATATCGTGTCAAACAAACATATGGAGGTAATTTTTAGACACAAGGATGTGGCTTGTGTAGTAGAATGTTTGATTGCCACACATAAGCCATCACAAGATCGTCAACATTACCATGCAGACATACAAGAGCTTCTTGGGAAACATGACAAAGTGTTCGGGCCACTACCAGTAGGGAGACTACTTGACAGAGGATTTGAGTATGTCATTGAGTTGGAGGAGGGTGAGAATATCATGATCACCACACCATACATGCATCTGAAGAAGTTTAAGGATGAGATAGAGAAGGACATACAGGATTTATTAGAGATGGGACACATCATGCCTAGCTCCAGTCCCTTCACTTCTTCAGTGGTATTGGTGAAGAAGAAGGATGTCACAATGAGGATGTGCATTGACTATATAGAATTGAATAAGAAAACCATCAAGAACCGGTACCTAATACCCAAAATTTATGAGTTGCATGGGGCAGTGTACTTCTCAAAGGTTGACATTCGATTGAGGTACCATCAAATCTGGGTCAGAGAGGAGGGCATCCATAAGACAACATTCAAATGTCACTATGGGCATTATGAGTTTCTAGTCATGCCCTATGGATTGACTAATGCTCTAGTGACCTTCTAGTCATGTATGAACCATATATTCAACAAGAAGTTGAGGAAGTTCTTACTGGTATTCTTTGATGATCCACTGGTCTACAATAGAACTTGGGAGTAGCACTTTGGCATGTCAATGAGATTCTCAACATCATGGAGGAGTAGTCGTTGTTTTCCAAAGAGGAAAAGTGTGAGTTTGGGATGATGGAGATTCTCTATATAGGGAATTTGATTGGTGTTGAAGGGGTGAAGGTGCATCAGGAGAATATCTAGGTGATATTATATTATCCCACACCTAGATAACTTACAGATCTACAAGGGTTCTTTGGTTCGTGTAGCTATTATAGGCGCTTTGTGAAAGGATTTTTACAACTTTTTGCACCATTGAAAGACCTCACCAAAAAGGCAGCATTCATATGGTCATAGGAGGCTCGGGAATCATTTTATAGGATGAATAAGGTGATGAGTACTTTCCCAGTGTTATCACTCCCATACTTCTCACAACCATTTGTATTGGAGTGTTATGCATCAGAAAAATGGATAGGAGGAGTGTTGATGTATAATCGACACTCCATAGATTTAAAGAGCATAAAGCTGAGGGAGTCAGAGAGGATTTATCCTATCTATGATAAGGAGATGTTGGCCATCATGCATGCATTATCCAAATTTAGATAGTACCTGGTTGGAGGACACTTTGTGGTGAAGACCGACCACAACAGCTTGAGATATTTTTTTGGAGAAAAAGGATTTGAACGAGAGAGGACGTAAGTGGGTAAGTAAGGTATAGGCATATAAATTTGACATCGAGCATATAAATGGCATGAAGAGTGTAGTTTATAATTCCCTATCCAGGATATCTACAACCTTTTACATGATGGAGATATCAATATATGGAAGTCCATTCTCTTGGTGTAGTATTCCAAGAATGCATTCACCTATGAGCTAATGGAGGGTATTATTTAGGATGACAGGTATAAGGTAGTGGATGACATAATCTACTACAAGGATAGGATCTATCGTTTCCTTGAGTCCACACTCAAGGATAAGATTTTGAGGGAAGTACATGGAACACCACTAGTAGGGCACCCGGGGTATCTAAATACCTATAGGTAGGTGAGGGAGAGATTCTCTTGGAAGGGTCTCTGAAATGATGTTCTTTGATATGTGAGGGCGTGCATGAATTTTCAACAGAACAATTTGGATCTTACACATCTTTTAGGACTCCTTCATCCATTTCCAATCCTAGAGCAAAAGTGGGAAATCATTTCCATGAACATCATTACAGAGTTTCCAAAGGTATAGGGAAGGGACTATATCTACATGGTGGTATACATGTTGACCAAATATGTGTATTTCTTTGTCATTCCTTCAGAGTAAAACGCATCACAGGTATCAGAAATATTCTTCAAGGAGGTGTTCAGACTACATGGTCTTCCAAGGAACATAGTAAGTGACCAGGATAACAGGTTTCTCGGCACATTCTAGTAGGATTTGTTCAGGTTATCAAAGATGGAGTTGACACCTAGTACCAACTATCACCCCCAGATGGATGGAGAGACCGAGATAGTAAACAAGTGGGTACCTGAGGAACTATGTGTCAGGGTAGAAAAGGACATGGATAAAGTGGTTACATATTGAAGAGAATTGTTATAACACCACTCATCATATGTCCATTGGGATGATCCCATTCAGGGCATTGTATGGCTATGATTCCCTGTAATTTGTGGACTTGGAGTTTGGGGAGGGAAGGGCACCCAAGGCCAAAGAATGGTTGCAGGAGAGTTAGGACATCTTGAGAGTCCTGAAGGATAATTTGTAGGTCACTTAGAATCAATAGAAGATGTATGCAAATAGGCACAGTGTGGAGCACAAATTTGAGGTTGGAGACTTAGTATTTCTCAGGTCGCAGCCTTACATACATTCTTTGTTAAAGAAGAGTAGCGCAGAAAGTTGAAGCCTTGCTTCTATGGACCCTACATAGTAATCATGAGAATCAGGGAGGTAGCCTATGAGTTGGAGTTACCAGAGGGTAGAAAGATCCACCACGTCTTCCATGTATATTGCCTCAAGAAGGTGTTGGGATAGAAGGTTACCACCTCATCAAATATTCCTCTACTAGATGAGGAGGGACAATTGGTTTTGAATATAGAGAGGATTGTTGATGTCAGAGAGAAGAGGTTGAGGAGCATATTCATTCGAGAGTACCTGGTCATATGGAGATGTTTTTTCATAGAGGATGTTACTTGGGAAGGAGAGAAGATCTTGTAGCACCCCAATTTCGAGTTGCTTGGGGACAAGAAATATTGGGAAGGGAGGAATGTAATGCCCCCTTCCAATTGATCACAACAAGGATGATTTATATTCCTATACGACTCTCGTAGGCTATGGTTAGCAGAAAAATGGAGTCACGGGGATTTATTTGGTGTCACTTTGGTGGAGGACATTATATTTATAAAGTGACATTAAATAAAATAAATTATTAATCACTTAAATATTAAAAATCAATTTTTAATGTTTAAGTAACAATTAAATGAGGAATAAGGGTGAAGTTTGATTTGGTCAAGAAAGGGAAAGATCTAGAAGGCTCGAAGGAAGAATAAAAGGAGGGGCAACCCTTCCCTCTATCATTATGATTTGATCTCTTATTTGGAGTGCTCTTGAGAGTTGATTTTTCATTAGGGTTTTGACAAAAACCTTTCCACACTTCAATTTGGTTTTGGTGGGCAATATCAACTCTAGCTAGACATCTTGGGGAAATCCGTATGGGGTTTCTGTTGGAGCCTAACCTTTTGGTTTGTCTTCAGTTTATTGGGTCAGTGAATTGATTGGGAGGATAATAGGCTTGCTGGGAGGATTAATTTATCCTTATTTGACAGACCGTTTAATGTTCTTGGCAGAGCACAAAGACTGGTGGTAGAATTGAGGGAATTTGTGGGAGTAATGGAGGTTCACTAGAGGGTCTAGGAGGATCAAAACCCTCCTCATTTGTTGGCTTGTGCATCGTGGGGCCATTAGAGATGGTTTTGAGCTCCCCTTGAGACATCGTGAGGGCTAGGAGAGGACCGTGGGCCCTAGTTGGTTAAGTCACGGGCTGAGGAGAAGGGTTGAGAGCCCAAATAACAGAGTTGAGGGGGAATAAGGAGAGTCGAGAACCTCATTTGTTGAGTAGAGGGGACGCAAGGGTATTTTTCAGGCAAAGGAAGTGAGTAGAGAGGGTTGAGACGATGGTTGAGTGCCTTACTTGCTGAGTAGAGAAGATTGGAGCAAGGTAGCAATGCCCTCGTGGGGGTTTGGAAGTTTGGATATCCACCAAAGAAAGGTGTATCATCTGCTAGAGGAGTCATTAGCATTATTACAGGCTTTGGTTTTGATTTTTTGTGTTTTCCTTAATGTATTGCAGTTGTATATAACAATCAATAGATTTATATTTATTTGAGGCTGCCCACCCATAATAAAATTCCAACATTGACTCTTCTATATCTGGTGTATTCTGGATGCAAATGATATGTTTGAAAAAATATTCCTTATTGAATTACATACAAATTGTTTATAGAAATTATCATCTGTAATAAAATATTGTATTAGGAAGTGTTTGACAAAACCATACAATCAGAGACACATATATTGAACAAGAAACTCTTGATATCCTAGCATTCCAATATTGGGGTTATTACAAATTCTCAAGGTATTATACCTCTTCCCTATAACTTTTACAGATGAAATGAATGTTTCCCTTCTTGCAAAGATCTTATAAGAAGAAGTGCTTTGTACACTTAAGGATTTCCAAAAAAGTAAGAGTTCGGGCCCTAACGGTTTAACGATTGAATTCTATTTAGGATTCTTCGACATGATTAAGGAGGATATTCTCAAAGTGGTTCTAGAATCTCAGTCTTCCAGCAAAATGTTGGGATCTTTTAATAGAACCTTTCTGGATCTTATTCTGAGGATTCAAGAGGCCAAATCCTTTGAGGATTTTAGGCCTATCTCATGTTGTAACATGATCTATAAATTGATAACTAAGATCATTGCAAACAAACTAAATCCCATGCTTAGTGAGTTCATAGCAGAGGAGTAGTTTGGTTTTTTGTTTAATTCTCAAATCTATGATGTGATCTCTTTATCAAAGGAATCTTTAGATACTATCAAGAACTGGAACATCCCAACCTTTGTTATGAAAATAGACCTCTTTAAGGCTTATGATAAAGTTATTTGGGTTTTTATGCATCTTTCTCTTATCCAAATGAGCATGAAGTTTCATTTAGTAAACTAGATAATGAGTTGCATCTCCTCGGCTTCCTTCACAGTCTTAATCAATGACTCCTCTTCTAAGATTTTCCAGTCCTCAAGATGCCTTCAGAAAGGGTGCTTGTCATATCCTTTTCTCTTATTAATAGTGGCAGAGGGATTGAGCAGGCTCATCAATCATGAAAAATATAGCAGAAGATATACAGGCCTTCATTTTTCAAATTCTGTGTTTTTAACTCACATATTGTTCTTTTATGATGTGATGATTTTTGGTGCAAGATCCCAAAGGGAGTTTGAATATCTAAAATATATACTTAGTATTTTGTTCCAAGATACAAGGATGGAGATCAATTATGATAAATCCTCTATTTGCATGCATGCTTTAAGTGATGACTTAAATGCCCATTTGTAGACTCTCCTTCCATTCTTACAGGTAGATCTAGATGTTAGTTTTAAATACTTGGGGTTTCATCTTCTACCAAATGCATACACTTTCAAAGATTGGCTATGGCCAGTTAAGAAAATTTAGGTGCATATTGGCATGTGGGTCAATCATTGGTTGTCGCGAGGAGAGAAACTAGTTCTAGTCAAGACTGTTATGGGAAACATTCCAATTTTCTGGGCTTCAATTGCAAAAATCCCCAAAGGGATACTAACACAAATCAGGAAAATATGAGTCAACTTTCTGTGGTCTGGAAAAAAAGAGGTTGATGAAATTCCCTTGGTTAAATGGTAGAAGGTGGCTATGCCAAAAGAATTGGGAGGGTGGGGGATAAAGAACTTGGTCAAATTCAATAAATATTTGACTATTAAAAGCCTTTAGGGGCTTATTCACAATCAAATGTTGTTTGGAAGAGTTATATCAACAAAATATATGGCAGGTTCAACCATCGAAGAGTGGATTCGTAAACCTAATAAATTTATCATGAGAAACTCTATTGTATGGAAAGTCATGGTTGATTCTTTCTCGGTGATTGGAAAATGGTTGGCTTGGAAAATAGGCAGTGGTCAAAATATTTGAATTGGTGAGGATCCGTGGGTGGGTTCAGTAGGGACCCACAAATTGTCAAAAGATCTAATCAAACACCTTCACAATTTGGATATTTTTTCTTTGAGAGATTTTTGTCTTTTATTAAAGGATGATACATGAAGATTAGTTTAGTGTAGTGCTATTGAGCTTGGTTTTGAAGATGGTCACTTAGAAGGATGGGACAAGTTCACTAACAATTTAGCGAAAAATTGAATTTCCCTCGACGATGATGATCAAGAATCGTTATGTTGGGAACGTAATCCTCAATCTGGAAACTATTTAGTTAAACTTGGGTATTTCTCTATGGTGGAAGAGAACTTCAATGGATTACAAAAACGGTGGTGTTCCCCTTTGTGGAAATTGCAATCTCCATTAAAGATGCAAACTCTGTTATGGTTGGCGATGGAGAATAAATTGTTAACGTGGGATGTTGGTTTGAAAAGGGGATGGATAGGTCCCAATTGATGTGTGTTGTGCAGATAAAATGAGGAATCATCCATCCACCTTTTTTCTCTATGCTCTTATTCTTGTCGTGTATGGGAAAGCATTGCTCCACTATTTAAAATCTCAGTTGGGTTATTGGGAGGATGCATCGAAGAATGGTTTGAAGGATGCTAGGGGGTGAAAGACTTAAAGGAGTATAGATATTAACCTTGTATTTAAGTATACT
Source organism: Picea engelmannii (assembly GCA_009831015.1). Classification (NCBI taxonomy): domain Eukaryota; kingdom Viridiplantae; phylum Streptophyta; class Pinopsida; order Pinales; family Pinaceae; genus Picea; species Picea engelmannii. The sequence goes on from ML810948.1 coordinate 127,379, forward strand.
TTGTATGGTGGGTATGTAACATGTGTATTTTTCATAACCATTTTATTCATAAGGAGGTCATGGCAGAGATTAATCATAAATAGGCTTTAAGGTAAAAACAAAAATGAAGAGGAAACATCATCCCATAATGAAAGAAGTGGATACTAATCTTCCCTAGACTTTGTTCGATGGGGCATGCCAGGACATTCCTCGGCGTTGTGGTGCTGGTGCAATATTACATTTGGATGCTACTCATTATTTTGAGATCCGATATTGCCCTAGTTGGGGAACCAACATTAAAGCAGAGTTCTCGACTTTATGGTCCTTGTTATTTCTAGTAAGTTCAAAACAGATAAAAAGAGTACAAATCATGGGAGACTCTAAAACTATCTCGAACTGGGACAACAAAAAGATTCAAGTTCAGGAGGTTCGTCTTCAACTGTTGTTGGGTCATATAAGGGATTTCATGGAAAATGTAGATTGGTTTTCATGAACTCATATCTTCAAAGAATTGAACATCAAGGCTGAAAATTTTTCAAAATATGCTCTTATGTTGGACAAAGGGACCCTTTTCATTCAAGAATTTCATGAGGGGCACCTCGTAGAGGAGCAATCTATTTCAGTATAATTGTTTTTGTTTAGTTTTTGGAGCGATAGTACAGTGGAACTAGTTTTTTCTTGTGGGAAAGATAGTGACAAGAATGAAAAGATGTTTTGCTCAAACTCTAATGATGTAAGAAGAAATGTAATAGAGGATAGGAAAAGAAGAAGATGAAGACAATAAAAAACATTTATATTTTAAATCAAAATATAAAGTTTTTTTTTCTTGTGGGAAAAAAATATAATAATAAATTTTGATTTATACACTTTTGATGAAATGGTTTTACAATTTTTAACTCTATTACCAACTTTATGAATCTTCTATTAAAAAAATAAGTAAAAGTATGTAAGTTTTAGTTTAATCTTATATTAAAAAGTATGTTAAGTATTGTATTGTGTTGAGTTTGTATTAAAATGTATGTGTTATCGCACAGTTTGTAGGGTAGGTTTAAGTAGCTTGAAGGCAAGGCTCAAACTGGCATAACATGAGCTTCCCCACCCACTGTCACCTCGATGGGGAGCTCTTTCTATTCAGGGTGGCTAATCCCAAGGGAGATGTCCCTAGTAATCTGGGGTTCTGAAAGAAAAGACCAAGGGTTTAAAGGCTCAAAGTTTGAGGTAAGCTTTCCCTTCACAGATTACTGCCAAAAGGATAGTCAAAGATGAAGGTAATTTCACTGAGAAAGGCACCTGTTTGCGAGACAAGGCAAATAAAACTAAAATGTGCATACAGTGGTTAGTACTTCAAAATATTAATGATTATCTCTAATACATATGAGCGATAATAAATGTAATTATTGACGAAGTCAATGATTGCAAATAAAGACAACGGCTTATAATACTTCTTCAATAAATACAAAGTGATACTTGCATTCAATGTATAAAATCAATCCTTATCATATCTCAATGCAATAAATCTGCTCATACATAAATACTGTTGTTGCGTCACTATGCAGATTTAGGGTGATGTCAGCCCTACTTCTAAGTTACTTTTGAAGGGAAAAGAAGTGAACATTTTGCACACTAAGCCAATGAAAATAATCTATACTTCAATGCCAAATTCTATATGACAAAATCACAACGTCTTATACCAAACAAGAGATCAAAAATAAGTGTGACGTCACTAGCTAGTTAGGGTTAAGTTAGCTAGACAAAGAGGTGAACGTTTTGCTAATTGAGCCAATGAAATTGCTTAACACCTCTATGGCTATCAATAGATGACCTAGCCGCAAGTTTTAGATAAAGAAAAAGTTTAAATAAGGCAAGACGTCATCATCAATTAGGGTTAGTAAAGTCACTAGGGTTAGTTAGGGTTTCAATTAAAGAGTGTTTAAAAGATTGTTTAAGCAAAAAAAACTCAACGTTCTAGGATTGGACTAGTACCTTCGGTTAATGGAGTCAAATGGAGAGAGACTAAAGGCTTGGAAAGACTCAAACTTAAGGACAGGAGAGTTAGGTTTGATGGTGCTGCAATGGCAAGGCCACCAAATCAAAACCCTAAGGGGAGGAGGCTCATTCCAGTGTAGCTAAAGCTAGGCCTCATGCTCCTCCCTCTTTCCTTAAGACTCTTTGGCAAAAATGGCTAGCTATAAAACACAAATCTATGGCTGAAAAGTGTTGCTTGGGGACAAGGATTTTCAAACCATAGAGACAAACCCTAGGTGTAAAATAAATTAGGCCTAGGACGTCTTCTTCCTTCAATTTATGTTTCAAGCTAACTCAA